>LPNX010286944.1:19121-29786 GCA_001517045.1 Pseudotsuga menziesii
TCTTAAATCTCATCTTACTGCTCCCCCGCCACCAACCTATCACTAAATTTCATAAGCAAATTCTATTTTTCTACCTTACAGAACAAGTCCCTGGCAATGACGCCAAAATGTTGGGTGTGTTCTACTATCTTAAATACACCTAATATTTAATTATTGACCGGGGTTGGTAGGCTTAGAGTTTCTACAAAATATATGTGAAGGTAGAGGGGTTCCTAGGGCATTGTAGAAATACTTTAATAACAAAAGATTAAAATATCTTTCAAAATGAAAAACCGAGTCAAACTCCTAAAAATTTAATTATTAATGTGATTAAAGCAAAAAATCATACTAGGATAATATCAGACTACTCATTAATTAACTCTTCTTCTTCTTAATCTAAGAATGGGAAAACTTTCATAAACAACTTCAAAAACTGAGAAAGATCTAACTTATGAATAAGTCGAACAATAAATAAATAAAGAAGCAAGTACAAAACTTAATAACGAAAACTTAATTAAGAAGACTTCTCTAATTCTTTAGCCTATAAGCGTATTCAGAAAACATACTATGCTAGTATCAATCTACAAAGTATTGGTGTATTTTCTAGAAATTAACATGTCTAACCCTAAATTCAATATAAACAATGGTAAATTAAACTAAACTAAAGATACAATTATCAGATATTACAGCGATGATAAATGAGGAAATAAAAGACAAAAGAAGCAAATCAAATCATATTTTAAAAACATGATTTGATTGAAAAGAAATACAAAAAGGGATTTTAATAAGTACTTTAAAATAATCTAACCTAAGATCCTAGAGGATGATGTAACTATTACCTAATTACCAAAACATAACAGAATTCAAAAAGCCAAAGAAATAAAACTGAAAACAGGTTAAAAATAAACTAAGAACACTAAAGGTCAGATGGAAGGCTAGACAACAGTCTAGAAGGAAGGTTCGAATGACAGTGCAAACACATAGTCTGAATGAGAGGCTGTATACAAAAAATACTAAAAACAGACCTAAAGGATTTAATTATCAGCTAATTTTGTGCATATGAAAACAAAATACATAAAGGACAGAATTCAAACCTAATTAATAATTAAAATAATCAAAAGGGATTACTAATCTGTAGGTATAAAGAGATTGTTTCTATTATAAAATAAAACAAACTGAAACATAGCTGAACTAATTTACAGTTTAAAAAAAAAGCAACAAAACTAATCTCTAACTATAAATTATACCTAATACCGACATAATATTAAGCACTAACTTGAAAGGAAAGCTAAAAGGAAACTAGAAATAAGCTGTATGTGGCCGGTCACTTTAATTCTATAAACGTGAACTACATTAACAACATAGTGTGAATTATATTAACTTCGGTAGATACATGTTACAGAGAACATAGAAACAAATATAAAAAAATTAGAAATAAAACTACTTATCTGTGAGGAAGAGATAACAAAAACTCATACGAAAATAGAAACCATGAATTGTCGAGGGGCCCTCTCAGCAATCACGGATAATGCCTGGCAAATTATTTCACCCACGGTCATAAACAACAAGGTGTAGAGCTTCTATTAAAAATAAGGAACATAGTTACAATATTCTTCTCTCAACACAGACTAACTATCTACCTAATGGATTGATCAATTCCCTATCTCTCTGCGTGGAGGTGTTTATATACACACTATTTTCAAGAGATTGAGGAAGTCGACCCTTTAGTGGTTGACTGCTCTTCTAAATTTAGTCAATCATAAAAAGAAATAATTGTTCACAGGACAGTGCATGAGCATCTGCCTCCTTCAGCGTGATCGTGGCATCTTCACCATGAACATGGCGTCATGGTGAACAAGGAAGAGCACACATGATAGGTTTCTAGAATGAGGGTGCTTATTTAATTGAACGCATGGGCTGGTGACGTGGTAATAAGAAATGACGTCGTGACAACGACAATCCTCGAGAATGTTCCTTCCTTTGAATGCATGAGCAGTGAGAACAGGATGGCGAAATCAATGCATCAGCAATTCTTCTAGATTGTTGATTATGCTATCACCTAGGCATGTGGTCAACAAAATGATTTGCAGACTTCTTCAACATTTAATGCATGATATTGGATGTTAGTAATGTGCATCCTGATTAGTAAGCTTGACGACGAGCTGCGTGATGAGCTGGACAATGATTGCGTAGACTGGGCTGAATGGTAAGTTGAATGCATTTTGTTTATAAATTCACCCAAACATACTACATAACCTGCAAACAATTACACATATTAATTAATATATCGAATACGCTTTAAATAATATAGATTTGAGTTAATAAAATCATAAAAATGATATTAGTAACCAAAGTTGGATAAACATTAAATTTGTTCTTACCTTGTGCTAAATAACGATCTGCATGACATAAAATACACGAAAGATAATAAAACATGCATTTAAATGTGTTATTTTAATGCCAAAAATGATAACAAAATGAGGCTCAACAGGAGTTTTGGTTTCCATTGGACATGTGAATTTTGGTATGGATTCACAACGATGCTTGTGAATATACATATGGAAATAGTCAAAATGATTTGGTTTTTATGATTAAATTAGGGTTTTGGTTTAAATTGGGAATGTAAATTCCTTTATGGGCATATAAATTAAAAAAAATCGGTTTAAATTCAAATTAGGGCAAAGAAATTATTGAATATAGGGAAAATAATATGAGAGGATTTCAAGAAAATACCTCACAAGGAAGAGATTGATCCCAAGGAAGAGTTTTTTTCCATCTTCTAACCCAAAACACGTTTACCCAAACTCGTTCTACTCCGTCCAAGCTTGTTTTAGCGCGACAATGTGGTGAAAATGACAAGTTCGACCTATTTTAACAATAAAACAGGTTTTAGTAAACGAGAGCATGACTTTGTAAGGTAAAATGAGGGCATGATTTTGCTAACTAAAACGAGGGCACGATTTTGTTAACTAAAACAGAGCATGATTTCGTTAACTATCCTTATTGTCATGCATGTTGGAAACCTTGGGACTAAGCTTGGAAAGGTCGGGATTGCATGGGATGATTTCTATTTTATGGATCAAGAGTGATTGACTTCACTCTACCATTACATCTGAAAGTTCCCTCAACTTTTTGCACTCACCCTGAGGTCTTCCTCATACCCTTCCTCCATACCTTTTCTTTGAATTTCTTCCAGTCTCTCTGTCAGACTCTTTTTTTCCTAGAATATGTTTCCAAAGTATTCTTTGTTCCACGTGCATATCCTAGCTTTAAGAGCCTTCAATTTCTGTTGGAATTGGTACATCCCGGTTCCCATGGGGGGGACCAGCTCCTACCACCACTTCTATACCAGGGCATCAAAATATTTGTTTTCGAGCCAAAACTATTCAAAGATGAATGATTTTTTGATTGGGTGGTCATACCAATCCCATTGGAGGCAGATCGACCAACGATCCTATCCAGCCGTCGGGAGGAAACTAGACAAAATTTCTCCTACTTCTCTGGCGATGTCCTTTGATACTAATTTTTTATATTCTAGAGGCCACATGATGCTCTACACCTTGTCGGTTATTCTGTGTAAACCACCCATTTCCTGTCTCCATGTCAACGCGTTGACTTTGTTCCATAAAGTCTCTAAAATCTTCCTGGAATCTATCTAGACTCCTCCTCCCCCCCTTCTTTTCTCCCAGGGATGTTATCAGATTGAAATCCTCTCCCATTATCCATGATGTATCCTCGATTTGATCTTTTATCCATCTCAAGAAATCTAGAAATGTTGGTTTTGAGGGGTAAGCACTTGAGCCATAAATGTTTCATAGAATTCCACTAACTCTTGATTCCATAATCGTGAAGTTTGTCGATAGGGATAAGTCATTCACCCTCTTGATATTCCTCCTTTCCTTCCTTTGATTCCTCTCTACCCGCTGGAGGCGTTAGGGCATAAACCTTCCACTCATTGTTATCTTCCTCCTCCCTCTCCGCTAGGATCTCATAACGATTGCTGCTAAATGAGCCTCCCCCTTCTACAACCCTTTCCTTGCTATTGTTGGGGACCCAATCTAGGCTTCCTTTTACTTTGAATTTGAGCAAAGCTCTCTTTGTATGCCATCCTTCCCTACGTTTGTTGGGTTGTCTAGGGTTGTTGGCCATTATTTGGGAAATTTCGATTTAAAGACCGTAATCATGGCACTATTTGCATCTAAAGGGAATGTGTTTGTATTCAATTGGTTGCGTCCACTCCTCATCTTCCTAGTCTAGGCTAATGGATTCAGGAATCTCTTTTAATAGGTCTAGATAGACATAGATACGAGAAAAAGTAGTGTACCTCTGTTGTTTAGTTTTTTATTCTACTTCCATGATATCACCCAAAGTGTTCCCTATATCTTTAAGGATTTCAAGATCCCAATATTCATATAGCAGGGAATACAGTTGGATCCACACTAGGTCCACCCTCATGTCCTCTTTTTTAAATTTAAATCTCTCCTTCCATGGTTTTAGGTAGACCTGTCGAAAAAATGAAATAAGGGCCCCCTTCGAGGATCTAGGCTCTATATTCTTGAAGGAAGTGATTGTAAAGAACCCCTTGGATCCCATATGTAGATAATAATTCCCTTGAGGGTTCTAGGTGCTCTTTATTCATCTTACTAGATCTCTCTCTTTCAGCTATATCCCAATGAACTTTCCTATCAGAGCTTTCTCCTTCTAGAGTTCAACATTTTCTCTTACCTTATTTGACCGGATATGGAGAGAAGGGATTGGCTGATCTCGTGGTAGGAATCCTCCCAGTCTCTTTTTTGGTGAATCATGAGGAGACCACACCTCATCGGTCTCCCCGATCTCTCCCTTGTTGTTTCTCTGTCCATCATCTTGCCTCACGTCCATTATCACTTTTGTGTTGATGTTAGGGGGGAGGGTTCGTCCCCCTCCCTGTGATGACTAACGAGGGTCCACCCCTTGACAAAAGCTAGTCGATCCAATTGGGAAACCTTGGATACTACTCCCATAATCTCCTCCTAGGACTCCATGGGCCCCAAAAAAAACCTCGATCAAACTCGGTTGGTAGTAATGCAAAACACTCCCCATTTCTTCCCACTTTTATTTAAACTTTTGATTAGTCAGACATAAGACTCCACCAAAAATCATCACTTCAAGGTGGAGGGATATTTGCATTTTTTATCCCAATGGTCTAAAGTCACTAGACCCCACTTAATTACCATAATGATTCTACCACCATTGTGACCACCCTTACAAGAGTCAAATGACCACTTTTATAAAATTTAAATGTGGGTCAAAATTAAAACAATACCTCCTTTAGACTAACCCAATTAACTCTCTTCTTATAAATCAAACTAAAATGTACCACCAAAGTCTTGTCATGTTAACCTTCATGAAAGAACAATTTTAAAACTACTTTGTTAAATTATTCTTGAACGTTATCTTCATTAACTTAATTCTTATCCCCATCGAACCCCTCTGGCGTATCAAATCACCCATCGATCCATCAATCACTTGCACACAAAGGCACTAGCTTTGACTAAATAACCAAAAAAAGAATTCCCTATTGAAAAAAATTATACTTTATTTAAGTATATGTCAAGTTTGACAAAAGACTAAATAACCATCTAGTCATGGATGACTTGCACCCAAAAACTTAGATTTAAGTGAATAACCATTTTTTAATTTATTTAGGGACACCAATGCCTCTAGAGTGTATTTATTTATTTATTTATAAAATAAAAAATAAAAAATCCATTCAGTCTCAATGATATCCCCCTTCAGTATGGGCATGAAGTTGACGCTCAAGTCCAAGTGGGACCAAAAGCACGCGTAGGTGACAGATTTACATTGTGTGTCCACATTTCAAACTCTTAGATCCATAATTTTCATTTATCTATTCATTCAAAAAAATTATATTAATTGTTCCATCCTCCCCATCCCTACCTAGATTTCATTGTGAGTTGCATCCCAACAAGCTCCTCTCCTACAAAACCATTTGCCTATTTTTCCAGATTTGGAATCAATATTGTCTCAGGTTTTTATTGTGGCCAAGGAGATTCAAGAATTCTAACAACGGTAGCTGAAAAGAGTCTATTGGTTGGTTCTGTGGAAGATATGACATCAATACCGTCTTCAAAGAACATGGTACGTGAGTAGTTTTTTTGAGCTAATTTTGTTGTTCTCATCCTCTTCGGGTGTTGAATTTAAATTCACAGGGTTTTTAGGGATTTATTGATTTTTAAGGCTTTTGTCGGACTGTCTAGCCTAAGGGTTTTGGAAGATTTTGGGATTGAGAAATAAAATATAGTTTTCTATACTTTTGAAGGAATTTGAAGGAATTTCCTAGTATTTGGTGATCTCTAAAAAGCATGGCATCGGACATTCCACCATGCTCATTGGAAAATAAATTGGCTTCTGTTAAAATTCGAGTGCAAGCTGCTTTGGGAGATATTTCTTTGAAGGAATTATCTTGTGATGGTTCTTTCCAAATTGATCAGGGTGGAACTAAGGTTGTTTTGGGAAGTATAGAAGCTTGCAGCGATGAACTACAAAGAGGAGGACCCCATTTTTTGCTTTTGTTAATCCTTCCGTACTTGGACCTGCAAGATCTTATTTCAATTGAAAAAGTTTGTAGGTCCTTACATACTGCGATGAAGGATGAGCCTTTTTATGGGAAAACATACATGTGGATTATCCTCTAAGCGAAAGTCTCATTGACGACTCCCTCTTAGAACTCGCTGCAAGGCCTCAAGGCCATTTACGAAATTTGAGTCTAGTGGAGTGCAGGAAAATTACAGATGATGGACTGAAGCGAGTGCTGGACATAAGTCCAAATCTTACAAAGGTTAGTATTTGTGTTTGCTAGTTTTTCATTTTAAGAATTTCAAGGAGAGGAATTTTTTGGTGTGCTTGGCATTTTAAAGGTGTTTATACTTTCTGAATATAGATCTCATGCATTTTGGCATGATAAGTAATGTCAAATCGTTGATTGAGCTATTGTAGTTGCATGGGTTTAGGGAAATATGGATCTATTTGCATGTGAATTTGACCCCTAACCCTTAGGATCCTTTAGATACAATGATGCTAGGATAGAACTTAATTGTTTTTTTTTAAAGAAAATACGTAGAATTCGCTCAAAAATGTTGAAACCTTCAAAGGAAACACTTGTACAATTATACCATTTGGTATTCCATATTCTTATGTGTTTGACATTTCTCGTGTTTCCTTTATTATTGTCTTATATTCCTTTCAATAAAGAATACGCACTGGTGGTTCTTTGTAGTTATGTTTGTCAGGAAGCAAAGGAAGCAAAGGAGTAACTGAAGATGGTATTGTAAGAAATATTAGAGCACGCAAAGAATGCAACAAGAGTAGGTTGAAGCAACTAAGAATTGGTGGTGTGTTTGTTTATCCACCCCCTTGTGAATATTTAATCCCTTGATTTCCCCTTTAGATGTATGAGGTTGAATTATGCTGTTGATCCCTTCTGCCATAATAATTATTAGGAAAGGAGAGAGGGGATCCCCTTGTCGAATTCCTCGGGCTGGGTTCATAATTCAAGTAGGTGATCCATTCAACATGATAAAGTAGAAGGTGTTTGTCACCATATTCTTGATCCACTCTATCCACTCTCTTCCAAATCCAAATGCTCCCATTATGCCTCTCATATATTTCCAACTTAGTTTGTCCAAAGCTTTGGTTATATCCAATTTCACCATCGCACCTGACTTTTTGGTGATTTTTAGGGAATGAATGGATTCATGAACTAGGATGAATGCCATCCAAGATTTTTCTACCTTCAAGAAAACTCGATTCCTCTGGTCCAATCATGATGGGAAGAATCGGTTTCAATTTGTTGGCTATCACTTTTGAAATTATTTTGTCTATGAAATTGCACAAGGATATAGGTCTAAAATTTCATAGTGTGTTTTCTCCCTTTGGCTTAGGTATGAGGGTCAAGAATGTCACATCAAAATCCCTCAAGAGTCCCTAAGATTGACACGATTATTCCACAATTTCCCACACTTCTTGTTTTATTAGATCCCAGAAATAGTGGAAGAAGTTTGTCGTGAAGCCATCTAGGACTAACACTTTCCCAACCGTCATTTGGTTCATTGCTTCCTCAACCTCCTGAATATCTAAGGGTTTTTTCATCATCTCATTGTGTTCCTGAGTGGCCACCCTCGAGATGTGTTGGGTGATTTTTTTGATATCATGTTGCCTATCATCTTGGTTCTCATTCATGACGTTTCTGAAGTGTTGAACCAACTCTTCCTCAATATCCCCTCTAGTTTCTTCATGTCCCCCATGAGTCTTCCTTAATTTATGAATCTTTGACCTATGTATATTTTGAATCACCGTATTGTGAAAGATTTTGGTGTTATGTTCTCCGTCCTATAGCCATTAGTTTTTTAACTTATGTTTCCAAAATATTTCTTCTTGTCGTTCCCTTGTCGCTAGATGGGTGAGAAGTTATTTCTCCTTTTTGTTAAGGTCTTCCTTATACCCTTCCTCCATACCTTTTATTTGAATTTCTTCTAGTCTCTCTATCAAACTCTTATTGTCTTGGAATATGTTTCCAAAGTCTTCTTTGTTCCACGTGTATCCTAGCTTTAAGAGCTTTCAATTTTTTTTGGAATTGGTACATCTTGGTCCCCATGGGCATGATTATCTCTTGCCACCACTTCCACACCAAGGAATCACAATCTTTGTTTTCAAGCCAAAACTATTCAAATATGAACAATTTTCTGATTTGGTGGTCATACCAATCCCACTGGAGTTAGATCGACAAGAAATCCGATCCAGCTGTCGGAAGGACACCTGCCAAAGTTTATCCTACTTCTTTGGTGATGTCCTATGATACTAAAAAAAATTCTATTCTAGAGGCCACATGATTCTCTCCACCTCATAGGTTATTCCATGTGAACCACACATTTACTGTCTCCATGTCGATGTGTTGACTTTGTTCTATGAAGTCTCTAAAAGTTTCCTAGAATCTATCTAGAATCCTCCTCCCTCCTTTCTTTTTTCCCAGGGATATTATCAGATTGAAATCCCTGACCATTATCCATGATATATCCCCAATTCGATCTTGTATCCATCTTAAGAACTCTAGAAATGTTGGTTTCTCGAGGAAAGAACTCAAGCCATATATGTTTGATAGAATTCCTCTAAATCCTAATTCCATAATCATGAATTTTCTTGATAGGGATACGTATTTCACCCTCTTTATCTTGCTCCTTTCCTTCCTTTGATTCCTCTATACCCGCTGGAGGCATCGGGGCATTAGCCTTCCCCTCACTGTTATCTTCCTCCCCCGTCTCTGCCAAGATCCCATAATGGTTACTGCTAGATGAGCCTCCCCCTCTATGACCCTTTCCTTGCTACTATTGGGGTCCCAATCTAGGCTTCCTTTTACTTCGGATTTGAGCAAAGCCCTCATTCTCTGTCATCCTTCCCTGCGTTTGTTGGGTCGGCTGGGGTTGCTGGCCATTCTTTGGGAAATTTTGACTGAAAGGTCGTAATCATGGCATTGTCTGCATCTAAAGGGTATGTGTTCGTAGTTGATTGGTTGCATCCACTCTTCATCTTCCCAGTTTAGGTTGATGGCTTCAGGTATCTATTTTGATACGTCCAGATAGACATAGATAGGGGAAAAAACAATGTACCACTATTGTTTAGTTTGTTTTGCTACTTCCAAGAACTCCCCCAACATGTTCCCTATATCTTGATGGATTTCAAGATCCCAATATTCGCATGGTAGGGAATACAATCATATCTGAACCGGGGCCACGCTCATGCCTCTTTTTTTAGGGTTAAATCTCTCCTTACATGGTCTTAGGTAAAGACCTGTCGAAAAAATGAAATAAGGGCCCCCTTCAAAGATCTAGGCTCGATCTTCTTGAAGGAAGAAGATGATTGTAAAGAATACCTTGGATCCTAGATGCATATAATAATTCCCTTTAGGTTTCTGGGTTCTCTTGATCCATCTTACCAGGTCTCTCTCTTTCAACTATATTCCAATGAACTTTCCTATCAGAGCTTTCTCCTTCCAGAGTTCAACTTTTTATCTTACCTTATCTTAACGGGTCTAGAGAGAAAGGATCGTCTGAGCTTGCGGTAGGCATCCTCCTAGACTCTTTTTTGGCGAATGATGATGAGACCCCACCTCGTTGGTCTCCTCGATCTCTCCCTCGTCGTTGCTTTGTCCATCATCTCGCCTCATGTCCATCGTCATTTGCGTGTTGATGTTAGGGGGGAGGGTTCATACCCCTCCCTACGATGACCAGTGGGGGTCCACCCCCAAACAAAAGATGGTTGATCCAAGCACGAAATATTGGAGACTGCTCCCGTGATCTTCTGCTAGGACTCCACAGGCGCAAAAAAATCCATCTATCCAACTCGGTTGGTAGTAATGCAAATCGCTCCCTCGTTTCTTCCCATTTTTTTGTCACTTTTGATTAGTCGAACATAAGACTTCACCAACATCCATCACTTAAAGGTGAAGGGATATTTGCATTTTTTAGCCAAATAATTTAAAGTCACTAGACCCCACTTAATTACCATAATGAATCTACCAATATTGTGACCACCCTCACAAGAGTCAAATAACCACTTTTATAAAATTTAAATGTGGATGAAAATTAAAACAATACCTCCTTTAAACTAACCCAATTAACTCTCTTATTC
>LPNX010286948.1:10085-76893 GCA_001517045.1 Pseudotsuga menziesii
TCTGATTATAGATCTAACCCAACTAGGACATCAAGTGATGCCCTTATATAGCAATGTATAGCTACCCAGAGATTTGACCTCGATACCTTCTTCTCACAACTTACAACACTCAACCACTTGAGCTAGCCCACCAGGCTTATATATATATATATATATATTAGATTAACGATCATAATATTTTTATAGTTTTTGTATACTATATAGATTTGGAGTGATATATCTTCCAATTATTAAGTTAGTTAAAATTATATCAATTAAAATCCAAAACATAGTTAACATAATCAAGAAGTTTATATGATGTACAAATATTACTAATTTTGTTTTATCTTAAATGTAGAAAGTAGGAATTTGTATTGTCAAGTATGTTCATAAATGCTTAGATTAAAAGTATCCTAATTTTATAGTGCGCAATCTTAAATTGAAAGTGATCATGCATTAAATAAATCAACATTGAATTAGATTATATGATAGTTAAACAAGTGAGATTGTATGGCTTTATAATGCTTGATATATTGGAGTCACGAGTGATGCTTGTGATGCCCCCCTAAAAAGGAACATTATATGGCCCATCTAATGGAGCATGAAAGGCTTATGAGGAGGATTAAGGAATTAAAATGCACAAAATTAATTTAATGCTATGACAGTTTTCTAAAAAACCAATGCATGTTTGCTTTAATGAATATCTTGATATTGTTTAGTATTGTTCCATAATTTTCTTATTCATTTGATTTATTTAATGAGATAATTGGATAATACTTGTCATTGAAGTATTATTCATTTGTGATGGAGATGCAGGTCAAGGTTATCTAAAATCTAAGTGAAATACATCGAGTCAAAATAATCAACTCAAACTCTCTCAATGAGTTCACTAGTCAAACTAGAGTTTGGTGGAGAGATTTAAAAGATTATGTCCCTTATTGATTCTCATTAGCTTCCAGTCCATAAAGGACTCAATATCATCCAAAGAAAATATCACGGTTTCCAAGTCAAATTCCTAAGAAGGGGAATCAATCCCACAAAATCAACATGCATATTTCTAGTTAACTAAGGGATAATTTCCTTAAATCAAAGGGCTTAATGCATGTACAATTTTCTCAAGTGTTTATTATTCTCATGAGCTTCCACCATGTGGAAGAAAAAATCAATATCATCCCAAGTTGAAATCATCGAGTCCAAGTCAAATTTCTAAAGAGGCAATCAATCCCACCAACTCACATGCAAATTTCTAGTTAACTAAGACAACTTCCACAAATTAAAGAGTTGATTGCATGGGAAGTTTTGACTTATTCTTGTATAAATTATAGTAATTTTTATAGTATGATGTTAATATTCAATTATTATTCTTCTCTCAATCATATTTCATTATCTTCTTTGTTTCTCAAGGAGTATTTATAAGAGGTAGCTTGCTACCTTGTTTTAATGGCATTATTTTAATGAAAAAAAACTAGTTTCGATTTATCTTTGAATCAGATAGTTTGGGTAGCGTTCCAGGAGCTCCCTTGGGTTAATCCCACTCAAGGGAAGGACTATTGACCTTTACACACCTTTCCCTTTTGTTGTGCATTTCATTCGATGTTTTTTAAATTCAGATTACATTCAATGTAAAAATTTGTACATTGATTGAAAAATGTTTTGCGTTTTTTCTACACTTTATAGTAAATTTGTGTTTTCTATGTTTTATGTAGTAAGTCAGCAATTTTCCTAGAGTTAGCAGTTTTTGTCATTATGGTTTGAATAGATTTTATTTGTTTATCTTTCACATAGTTAGATTTATGTTGCTTATGTCATTTGCTTTGCATGTTTTAGAATATATTTATTTCATGTTTATTGGATTAAATTTTATGTTTTTCATATCATTTCTATGTTTTGTATAGTAAGTCTACAATTTTCCTAGAGTCAACAACTTTTCTCATTCTGGTTTGAATAGTTTTGTTGTGTTTATCTTTCACATAGTTATATTTATGTTTCTTATGTCATTTGATTTACATGTTTTAGAATAGATTTCTTTTGTGTTTATTAGATTGAAATTTATGTTTTTCATGTCATTTCATTTACACATATGATCTTGTTTTCAGTATTTTGTTTAGCCAGCTAGAATCCTCTGGTTGTTGTGACCACTTGCATGAAACATTGAAGCTATTGAATGCATGTATTTGGTAATATAAAGGTAGAGTACTAAAATGGATTTCACTAAAGGTTATAAACTATAGGAGAAGTCTCATGGTACTTGTCTCTGATGTTACTAGATAAGGAACTAAGTGCCAAATAAGGAAGCTAGATCTCATTCCCTTGCAACCTATCGTTAAATATTATTGAATATTTTCTTGATTATATTGGATTTAATTTTCGTATTAGCGTATATTTCATTTATTATTTATCATATTAAATTTCTTTTATGTTGTTAATTAAATTTCTTTTATGTTGTTCTACTAGATTTCACTTTTACTTCTAGACGAATTATTCCTTTGCAGCTGCATATATAGTGCATGGTACCTCTTATGTTTTCATGAACTCCCAGGTTGATAATTGAAGTAATGATCCAACGGATTGAATTTTATAGTTGCAATTCATTTGTCTGTCACTTTATGGTGCCATTGTTAGGGAGGTGCTAAGGTAGTATTAGGAATAGTTTTGAAATTTTATTGGAAAATAAAAAAATAGCTTGCATGTATCCATATGATTTATATGTATCAAACCCCCAAGTTTGTGGTGTATGTTTAAGTAGGAAATCATGGCCAACAAGATGCTAAAGAGAATGTTGAAGAAAGGAGGACAAATTTCTACAATTCTCAAATCCATGTTGTAAACCAAGAGACATAAACAAAGATAGATATGCATCCTAAGAAGCCATAAAAGAAAGGATCCCTGAGAAAATTATACAAGAAGATGAGGAAAATTATGGTCCCCAGTATGGTCACCAAATTACGACTTAAAAGGTCCCCAATATGGTTGCCAAATTATGTTAATGCATGGGATCTCGAGCAAAAATAGTGAAGGACACCCTTGGAGGGATGGTCAAGGGGAAGATGGGGATGGAAACTCAAGTATGGTTTAGAGACCTCGACTTATTATCACCTAGAAATGTTAGTAGAGAAAATATATACAAAAAGGAAATGAACTGGCATTAAAATAAATGAAATCGAGCTAAGTTAAAAGCAATTAAAAGTAATGGAAAAAATTAAAGCATTAGTGATGGAATGAAATGAAACTAAGTAATAAATTGAGATAACAATTAACTAATGAAACTTAAAAAAGAAAATACATCGTTAGCCTCTTGAAATGAAAACAAAATAATGAAAAAATTCAAAATGCAAAGTTGTTCATTAGAGTATAAATCTGAATGATAAAAATGAAAATATATTTGATCATATAAAGCACAAAATCAATGTTGATAAGTTGCATAATGTTATGTCAATTTAGTACCAGTAACAATTTGTGAAATTGTAGAATTAATTATGAACATTATGTGCAATGCATGAAGCATGTATACAAATTTTGCTATGTGAGGTAATCAACTTTAAGTTGTGAGCGTTAATGTAAAATTTTACCTTTTAAGTGAAATTTTTGTTATGTTAAAAAGAACATCAAACTGATATTAACACCTAGTTTGATTTTGCAAAACTTAGATTAGAAGGCTAAAATCCTGCAATGTAAATCTACAGCAAAAAAATGAACAAATTTAAAAAATATTTACAATTTGAAAAAAAAAACATAACAACAGAAAATAAAAAAGTGAAGTTAAGGATGCAAGTATGCCCAATAGATTTTTTATTAATATACAAAAGAGTTTGGCATTCATCAATACAATGACCATGACTGGTTTTAGACCCTTGAGGACAAGATCTTTTCGATACCCTATGATGCTCTCAACATACCAAGTTCAGCCGAGTGAAACATAGACAACATGAGTACTTCATATTCAGAATGTATTGAAGGTAACTTACATGCATGAAGACGTCAGTCGTAAAAAAATACAAATAGAAACAAAAAAACATGCAAGAAAACAAAATGTACTTCCGACATAAGTACACTCTTCCTTCACCCTAATGGATGGAAATAGAAGTAGCCTTACCTGCCATTGCTGCATTGTTAGGCTCTTGGACAACTGCGAATGAGAGGGGCATTAAAAAGAATATGGAAACTATCGATAGTTGATCCTTACTTTTGATGTGCTTTTGGCAATGCCTTCATCTTACATCTAAGTGGTAACTGAATCGTTTCATATACTCAAAATATTTGGCATCTGCGGTGATGTTTGACATTCTATGAATCCTCATGAGAATGAACTAAAATGTAGAACATGAGAAACCAAAAATCGTCTGTAGGTGCAATTGTTCACGGTTTGATGCTTCGTCTTTCAAATGAGATCAAATTGTTGTTGGTTTATTATGTTATCTTTTGTGATAATAATTCTATTTGTGATGGCCATCAAGGGTTTCACAAATGTTAACAAGACCATCGAGCTCTAATGATATGCATACCCTCTGAGTAAAATAAGTGTTCAAATGGCACATAATATGAAGTATTTTTTTACACCCCAAGCTTTCTATCCATTCAAATTGCTATTGTGTTTCTTCTTTCAAGATCTTATGATGATGGTGAGGAGATCCTTATGTGGAGAGTCATTACTAGCACCTACCCTATGGAAAAATTCTCCCCGTGGAATTTTATTTAATACGAATGACAGAAAAGAACCATTTAAATAACCCTACAAATAGTGGTATGCCTGTTCCAAAAACTAAAGTGTCTTGGCATGGCATTCAATGCTCAAGAAGGGTATGAGTCTACAAATTCCATGCTTTAAGTGAGTTCCCCACTAGATGCATTTGGTTTCCTTATTGAGTATGTATACATGGGGGGTTCATTAAGTGAAATTGTTGCATAGCATGACCGTTCACACGATATTAAAGAATATCCCTTGTAACCCACCTAGAACTGAAAAAAATAAATATTTTTATTTATTTTGATAAAACATTATGCTAAAATTTATTGTAAGTTTTCATGACCAAGTTGGTCAAGGATGACTGTAATTGAATATTTATTTATTAAAATAATTAAATGGAGAGAAACCTATCCAAAGGAGACTGTTGAAAGAGTGTCCACTGACCCACTAGGAGGAATGAGCAGCTGTAGAAGGATAAATGACAAGTGGCATCACTAGCATTTCACTTTCTAGCTGTTGCAGGAAGCAAAATCCCTAAAATTGTGGTCATGTTCCCTAAGAGGAGGAACTGAGTAGGTGGCTCATTTAACTACAAAACTGACCCAAAGATTTAGGCAATCTTATAAATACAATCGAATTGAGCGGGAGGATCATTACATTCTAATCTAAGTGATAGAGCCTTTTGAATTACTGCAAACTGAAAAGTCAAGCACACAAGGAATTTGATGAGGGGATAGCTAAAGTGAAATTGCTAAGAGATAAGTCTTCTAGTGACTTGCTAAGTTGCATAGATTTTTCTATGTGGGATGTTATACAACATTCTTTGTCCTAGTGCTTCAGTGAACAAGATCGGGGGTCCTAAAGCAAGTGATATTGGATTCTTTCAGGAGATGGATGGGAGGAATGGTCTCCTTTGGGTGGTCCCCCTTCTACAATTATCCAGGTTCTAAGCCATTTTGTTTATTATCTGTGATTTACTCTAAATATGTATCTGGAATTTTATGACTGTTGATGGATCCTATAAATTAGTGACATTTTTAAAGTAGAACAAGTTAAAAAGATTATAATTCTGTATAATTTTTTTATGAAGTATGCCTTAGTCTCTACAGAGGTTAATGGTAACTGTAGATATTTTTCCTATGATGTTATAAACAGTTTTATTAGTCTAGTACCCTAATTTTCCCTTCAGTTCAATCACTATAGTCATAGAATAGGATATCCATTGTTAAGTAAACAATGAATTCTCCTTTCATCTAGTTTCTTACTTAATATACATCTAAAACCAATTAAAATTACTAAGTTTCTAAATTGAGTTTGAAACCCTCACTTGTCACTTAGTATAATCGAGTTATTTCAGATAGTATTTTATTGTCATTTTCTTTACTAGTTTCCTTCCAATCAAAGAAATGTTAAGATCCAAGTTTTTATTCCTATAACTTCCATTGCAGCCAAAAGGCCTAGTTTTATATAGAAGCTAAACTATGGATTAAAGAATTTAAACAATTTTATGCAAGTGTAACATCCCTAAATTTCATAAATAAAAAAATTATTTACTGCATGTAATATTAGAATTTATTAGAAATTTATTTAGATAGATGTTATTATTCATACTTCCTTTGTCATGCATTAATGATGTCATCTACCTAAGTTATTATTAGCCTGCTTTATTTGGTGATTTTCTGACATGACATTACTTTGTGACAGGAAATCTGTCTCTGTTTGAAACTTGTTGTCATAGGACAATTTGTCGTTTCCTTCTACTTGATTTTACTCTTGAACCGCAAAAGGGATGACTCATTGTATTACTTAGTCATTATAACTAATTCATGAATTTCTGTTTTACTCATGTGCAGGTGAGTGAGGTCACCCGGGCATCATAGCTAAAGAAACAATTTAACTATAATTCCATAAAGGATAAAGAGGTAAGATTTTGGTTTGGACAAGGATCTAAATCTTAATATATATGATGTTCTTATGCCATTCCAAAATAGTAATCATTTTTAGAAGCCCCTATCTAGGTACATTCTAACATATCTCATCATTTCTTCTTTACAGGTTTAAATGTATATAAATATATATAACAAGGTTTGGATGTACCATGGGTTATAATATCTAACAAAGATAAAGCATTATAGTTTGAACTATATGTTAAAAGGTGACATGAATATATGCACAGTCATTCGCAAGACTCTTGTCCTTTCTACCTGCACACTGGTTGACTTAAGTGTGATGGTGAAACGCAGGGTACAAGTCATAAAATCGCCCCCTCTCGGACCATGTGAACTCGATCCGAACTCCAACTATCAACAAAACATGAGTTGTAAAACCCTAAAGGTTTTAATGAGTCTTGATTATTGCATGGGTCATTTCATTAAGGTTTTGGAAAACGTTAATAACTCCTTCATTTCCTCCAAGGGCCTTCGACTGCTTGTTTTCATTACTCCTCTGTCTATATCCAGAGGTGGAAGAACCACCAAACTCGGCCCTTGTCACCATCTAAACCAATATAATCTCAAATCAAACATTAATGGAGTTTGAAATCTTTGCTTTGGTGTTGACTGTGTGTCGATGAAACCCAAGAAGGTAACTGCAATTTCAATACTGTTTGTTTTTCTTTGTATACTAGGATTATTTTATAATAACAAAATGTTTAATTTCCAAAGTAATGTGTTTGTATGCAAAAAAACTATGGAACGCGGTGGAGGGAAATACTCGCCGTGAATCCTACCCTTTCAACTAGTAAGACCTCTGTCACTCTCTTGTGTGGCTCTTGAGGAGAAAACGGGTTTCGTGGTGTGTTTTCATGGCGTTGGATTTTTTTCCGCTCCGTGTTGGTTGTTGACATGTAAGTGATATACTTTCTTTGGTATTTTATATAGTTGATATTATAAGGGTGTTATTCACCTCTTGTGGAGTCATAGATGACTGTGCCACTTTGTAATCTTTTGTTGGTTTTTAAAACTTGTTTTCTACTGTAAGATCCGTAAGGGTTTCGATACTATATCTCTATTCATTTCAATTTTCTAGTAAATGAGTAATTTCCAGAATTGTAAATAATGTGGAGTCTTGTGACTATGCCACTTCCTTTGGAAGATATGGGGTTTTAAAACTACTTCTATTTTGATTCTGGAAATTGTTATATAATACAGACCTTCAGTTATTTTATTTTTACGGTGGCCATGAGTCTTACTCTGTCAAATATGTATGGGCTTCGAAAGCCACTCTAAACATAGTTTTGATATGTATATCTTTAATGAATCCGTTGGGGTTATCTGTAAAATGTTGTTAAAGGAGACAATGTAAACAATTGCTTAAATCGTTGCTTTTTTGCATTGTTTTTATGTTATTGTAACTCGATAAGACTATGTAGTATTATGGTTTATTTTTATTTTGGGCTAAGAAGCCACTGCTGTAAGATCATTATTTGTTTGATTTATGATGGATATATTATGGTACAAATCCCGTGAGGGTTCTCTATATATATCCCTTGCTTTATTTAATAAAAGTTGTATTTTAAGTTATATTGTACTTCGTATGTTGAGTCCTCCATTTGTTTATAAATTGTATTGCTATTCTGGTTATGCATTCGTAATGCACTTGTAAAAGATTTATTGTTTTTATTTGTTGTTAACCTAAAATACTGAAAAGAAATGGCCGTGAAGCCTCTACCTTTCCTAGTAGGTTTTAAGAGAAGGTTCGTAAGGCCTCTATCAAATGGAATTTGACTGTCAAATAACTCTGTGGGGTTTTTAGATAAGGTTTTATTATTTAAAAGAATGATTACTAAGTCCTTAATCCTTCATTGACTGTCCCTAAGGTTTGGAACCATTTAAAGGAAAATAGTGATTTAGTTGTGAGAACCTTAATACTATTATTTCAGTTTTATTAAAGATCCTAGGGTTTCATCATTTTGTTTAAAAACTATAAAGCTTTGAGTATTTATATTTGTTTATTTAATTTTAATGGCTATGAGACTGTAGGTAAACACTCACAAAAACAAATCTAACCTTTTCTTAGTTAACCATACTGTTTTGAAAATAAATAATCCCTAAGGTTGTAACTTCCTTTCGCAAGAGAAACACTGCAGAAACAACGCCAGCCTGACCTGAAGCCTGTAACCAATTCTATAGTTTGTCGATGATCTCAACTTGGTGTTACTAAAATAATTTAATGGTTAAGAAAATTGGGCTTAAGATTCCCTTATATGATCTAGCTTAGTTATTTCTATTTTTGTGCCTATACTTATACTGTAAATTGAAGGTTTGGTTCTACTAACTGTAATTGTTTGTAATAGTTTTATCCTTTGGATTAAGAGTTGTAGCTTATATAACTAGCTAAATACAAGTCTTCTAAATATCAATGGATTGTAAACAATATATAAATATATCACACTTATTTGCTGTAATAACGAACATACATAATGATTCAATCATTCGGGTACTATTGATCAAACATAATTTCATATCTTCCTATACTAGAGTACGTCACTTTGGTGAGAGGAAAAATACAGGAGATAATTTATCTTCATTTATCTATCAATCAGCTTCTATGCAAATACTAAATCCTATAATCATTGAATGATCCAGATTTATGCAGGAACGCAACAGAATACACAAATAACCATAGAAACAAATATGCAGCGGAAATAACACTTCATTTCATTAATCAATAACTGAAACTTGTTTACATACAGAATGGAAATAAACTATCTAGAGTGCTAGTAGCTTATCTCCAAGAAGAGATGTGGCGGCTACATGCCTCTGAACTCCCTGTTACAATGAGGCTCGAAGGCCTATATATTATTGAGAAACAATGGAAACCCTACACATCCAAAAATCTAACCCTAGGAGGTGAAACGGCTTAATGTGGGTCCCATTGGGTAACTTGGTACATCAATTTCCCGGGGCCGTAACTTTAGCATACTCCCTCCATTTGACGCGCATGATACATCGTTAGAAAGATTTGTTGAAGGACTACATCCATAAATAGCAATTATTGAGTTCAAAAGGGACTCATATTTACTCAACCATTCGATGCCAAAAAAATGTCGTTTAGGGCCTCAAAATGGCCTTGGAAGTTTAGGACCCAAAAACTGCCAAAAATAGTAAATTGTGCTACAATTAAGGAAACTGGAAAACTGAAAGAAATAGTGGTGGGGGTCCAAGAGGAATAGGTGGGTGGCCACCAATATCCTCCTAGATCATTCCTCCCCCCTTAGGAAGCAATGGTTCCCATTGCGTTGAGTTCATCCATGAAATGAGGAAACTTCTGTTGAACTTGGTCCCTAGTGAGCCACTTTCCTTGGTGAAGGAGTTGGCCTGCTTTGAAAACTCGATATAGCTGGATCTTCTACTGGTGGGTGTTCTTGATCTGTGTGTCCATAATCTAATCAGTTGTTGCTTGTTCCATGCAGTCGGGGTTTAACTCTGTTGGTGTGAGTTGTTCTACCACGTCTGATGTGTCTAGTAGAGGTGGAAAGTAGGGCCGAAGATAGTCCACATTGAACACTGGGTACAGTCCAAGGAATAGTGGAATACTGAGCTCGAAGGCATTGTCCCTGACATCCTTGGTGATGGTGTATGGCCCATATCAGAGCGGGCGAAGCTTGCGGTGGGGTCCAGCAAGGCGCTCCTTCTGTAAATGTAGCCACACTTTGTCGCCCACCTAGAAGCTGTGTTGCACCGATGCTGATCATGTTGCTACTTGTACTTAGCATTGGATCTGTCCAATATGTCATGAACCTATTGGCGAATGTGCTGAATGAGCTCAATGAAGTTGTTTTCCTTGGAAACTTCAGACTAGATATGAGCTGAATCAACCTGAGTAGCTGCAAATGGCATGGATACATCAATGGGACATAGTGGCTGGAACCCCAAGCCCACCTGAAAGGGGCTACGGTTGGTTGAGCTATGGAGGGCTCGGTTATAGCTGTGTTGTACATAGGGGAGGCTCTCATTCCATGTGCGTGGATTCTTTGAGTTGTACATGCGCAAAATGTGTACGATCATCCTATTGACGACCTCTGTCTAGCCATTAGTCTGGGGATGGAAAGCTGTGGACTTTATGAGATTGGTGTCTAGCATTGACCATAGGCTAGACCAGAATGTACTAAGGAACCTGCTGTCCTGGTCTGAGATTATAGACTGTGGGATACCAAAGTGTACCCACACTCGTTCAAAGAAGAGTTTAGCAGTGGCTTCTATTGTGATATTCTTCTTGTAGGCCACCATTATGGCCATCTCTGAGAATCTGTCAATGACCACAAACACACAGTTGTTGCCATGCTTAGTAGAAGGAAGGCCTGACATGTAATCCATGGAGATGGATTCCCAAGGTCGACTAGGGGTAGGAAACAGAGTATAGAGGCCTTGCTTCTTGATGGATGGTTTGGCAATGGCGCAGGTAGTGCAGGATCGGATGTACTTCTCGACGTCCTATCGAAGGTTCAACCAATAGAAATACTTCTGCAGTACTACCACCATTTTCTCAACCCCGAAATGCCCAATGACCCGATTGTAGTGTGCTTCCCAAATCATCTTGGCACACTCACTTGAAGGAACACAAAGGTGTCCCATGTGACACAGTAGTACATCCTGGAGGTGAAATTTTGGAACTTGGTTTCCCTCCAAGAGTGTCTGGTATGTGTGGCTGAATTCTGGATTGCTCTTGTAGAGAAGCGGCCAATCAGAAGTCTCATGCCCACAAGAGTTGAGCACGATCGTTATCGCCACGATTGGTGGTTAGCTGAGGCAGTCTGCAACATTATTGGTGCTTCCCTTCTTGTACTTGATGTTCAAATGAAACTGTTGTAGATATGTGGACCACTTCTGATGGTGATCGTTCCGTAACTTCCCTTGTGTCTGCATGAACTATAGGGGTCGGTGGTCTGTGTGGATGATCGTTTCCTTCCCCAAAATGTAATGCTTCCATTGCTGGCAAGCCTGTACAATGGAATACATCTCTTTGTCATAAGTGGGATATTTGCGGACTGTTTCTGACAGTGTCTCACTGTGATATGCCACTGGATGCCCTTGTTTAGTAAGGACTACCCCAATAGCATAGTCAGATGCATCTATCTCGATCTCAAATGGTTGTTGCAAGTCTAGTAATGTGAGCATTGGGGCACAACAAAGGCGATGTTTCAATTCTGCAAACGCCTTCTACTGAGTTTTTGACCAAAAGAATTTTTCTTTCACTCCTCCCTTGGTGACTTGACTCAAGGGCCAAGTGATATGAGAGAATCCCAACATGAACCTGCGGTAGAAATTAGCAAGGCCCAAAAAGCTGCGAAGCTCTGTTAGAGTAGTTGGGGCTGGCCAATCCTGAATAACTTGGATCTTGGTTGGATCCACATGTACCCCATAGTCATCAATAATGTATCCCAGATACTGAACCTTGGTCATGCCAAAAGTGCACTTGTCCAAATTGGCACACAACTTGTGTTGCCGCAATGTTTGGCGGACCTGTCGGATGTGGTGGAGGTGCTCTTCCCAAGTCTCGCTGAAGATCAGGATGTCATCCAAGTACACTACTACAAATTAGTTGGTGAATGGCCACAAGATGTCATC
Source organism: Pseudotsuga menziesii (assembly GCA_001517045.1). Lineage (NCBI taxonomy): Eukaryota > Viridiplantae > Streptophyta > Pinopsida > Pinales > Pinaceae > Pseudotsuga > Pseudotsuga menziesii. Next base: position 22,317 of record LPNX010286948.1, read on the forward strand.
CATCAGTCTCATGAAGGTTGCAGGAGCATTCTTCAGCCCGAAAGGCATGACCAACCATTCGAAAAGGCCCTCCTTGGCTTTGAAGGTAGTCTTCCACACATAGGTTGGCTCGATCAGTACCTGGTGATACCCAAAATTTAAGTCGATCTTGATAAAATATTTTGCCCATTTAAGCTGGTCTAGGTGGTCATCAATCCATGGGATCAGGTACCTATTCTGAATAGTGATCTTGTTCAGCGCCCGATAGTCAATACAGAGTCTCCAAGTCCCATCCTTTTTCTGTACCAACACGATCGGGCTCCCACAGGGCAATGAACTTGGCCGGATGTGACCCTTCTACATTAGCTCCTAAATTTGCCTCTTGATTTCATCATTCTCCAGAACAGAGCAGTGATAGATCGGTCCATTGGGCAGCAGCGCACCTGGGGTCAGATCGATGGGGTGCTTTACCTGACAGTGGAGAGGCACCCCAGTGGGTGAGGTGAATATGTCCCAGTACTCCTCCATGACCTTGTCCATTTGTTGTTGTCGTGTGGAGGGGCCCTATCTGGAGGTTGTGGCCACGATCTTCTTCTTGCCCTGAGGGTGTATTGTCAAGGAAACAAACTTCCCAGTTTTGGAAATGAGCTTACTGCATTGTTTTGCAGTAACCAAAGAGATAGTGGTAGGGGGTGGTACCTCTGGTATCTTGTACAAATTATTTCCCAATGTAATAATAACAGCGCGAGGCCGGGACTCATACACAACATGTCGCTTCCATAAGTATGGTTGACCTAATAATACATCACAAACATCAAGAGGAGAAATATCAAATAATACCTCATATGTGAAGGGATTGATATTGTAGGGAAGGCGGAATTGCTGGCTAATGCAAAGATCTCGTCCTTGGTGAAGCCACCCGATGGTGTATGGCTGTGGGTGTGCTATGGTCGGCAAACCTAACTGCTTCACGACCTCTGCTAAAATCAGGTTCTTTCTGCTCCCACTATCGATGATGAACTATAGCGGGGAACCCTTTACCCACATTTGGGAGTGGAAAAGATGCTCCTCCTCCTCTGAATCTTCTGGTTCTTCCTTTTGGATATTCGTGGTTGGAAACGGTGGCGTTGGGCTCTACATCGATAATCTTCTTCCCTTTGTCATTCCCTTTCTCGGGTTCAGATTCAGTGTCAGAGTACGCATCTGATTCAGAAGCCTTTATCTCAGCCACCAATGACTGCTTAGCCCAACACTCACTTGTGTTGTGAGTGGTGCTCTTATGGAACTCGCACCACTTTCCCGCTTCCTTCTTCGGCTTTGCAGTGTTTCTCTTTGCTTGCAGCTTTGGCAAGTTTTCTTGAGTCGCCATGCCTTGGATGTGTCCTTGGTTCTGCGGTTTGGGGGCACCTTTCCCTTCCTTCTGATTCACAGATCCAAAGTCTTGCTTTTTCTGTTTGAATTTTTTCTCAATTTTGGTAGCATATCGATATGCTGTACCAAGCGAGGAGATGTCGAGGAACTCCATTTCCTCCTGAATGTATTTGTGCAGACAACTGTGGTACTTTAGCACCAAATTTTTCTTTGAATCTTTGACACCCAACTTGGTGCACAGGGTATGGAACAGATTCGTCATCTCATGCACATCTTGATCTCTTTGCTGTCGCAGCGTAGTCCATTGGATGTACTTGTCCTCATAGCTCCCCACCGGATAATATTGTCCCTTTATGGAATCTTGGAAAGAATTCCAAGTGGATAAGGCTGAGAATAGAGAGGGTTCCTCCTAATCCTTTCTCTCACAGTAGGTTTCCCACCAGTCCTTGACATGGGGGGTGGATTTGAGTAGAGAAAAAGTAATATTTTCTCGGTCAGAAAAGTCATGAACCGAGAAATATCCTTCTAATAGATTCAACCATTTATCTACGGTGTCGGCATCTATTCGACCATCAAATATGGGAATGTTGAAGTTTACTTGTACCTTAAAAGGGGTTGCACCTCCAGAGTGGCTGCTAGATGCAGATGCGCCGCCAGTGGGAAGTCGTTGAAGGATCTGGGTGAAGTTATCCATCATCACGTTCCTTTTTTTTTCAAGGTCCTCCTCGAGCAACATTTTGATAGGATCTTTTGTGCCCTCATCTTTGTTTTCGCCCCCCATGGGTGGCCATCAGGATTTGCGAGGCTGATCTTGCAAAGTTTCAACCAGATCGAGCCCTAACTCTTTATACCTTTCCCTTGTTGGGGACATGCAAAGAAGGATCGAGAAAGAGCAGATTGCTCTGATACCACTGATCCAAATTTATCAGGAACGAAAAAAAATACACAAATAACCATAGAAACAAATATGCAGCGAAAATAACACTTCATTTCATTAATCAATAACTGAAACTAGTTTACATACATAATGGAAATAAACTAGCTAGAGTGCTAGCATCTTATCTCTGAGAAGAGATGTGGCGGCTACATGCCTCTGAACTCCCTGTTACAATAAGGCTCGAAGGCCTATATATTATTGAGAAACAATGGAAACCCTACACATCCAAAAACCTAACCCTAGGAGGTGAAACTCCTTAATGTGGGCCCCGTTGGGTAACTTGGTACATCAATTTCCCGGGGTTGTAACTTTAGCATACTCCCTCCGTTTGATGTGCATGATACATCATTAGAAATATTTGTTCAAGGACTACATCCATACACAACAAATATCAAGTCCGAAACGGACTCATATTTTCTTAACCATTTGATGCCAAAAAAATGTCATTTAGGGCCTCAAAACGGCTTCGAAAGTTTAGGACCCAAAAACTGCCAAAAATAGTAAATTGTGCTACAATTAAGGAAACTGGAAAACTAAAAGAAACAGTGGTGGGGGTCCAAGAGGAATAGGTGGGTGGCCACCAATATCCTCCTGGATCATTGAATAACTATCTATTAACTACAACCTCATTTTAAACAAATTGTAGCTTTTTTAAACAGAAGTAAAATAAATTCATAGTACAAATTTAGAGTTGGAACCTGGATGTGTTGCAGAAAAGGGTCTAACACCCAAGGGTGATTGTTCCACCCAACCTTTTCCTGAAGCATCCAAATCACTTGCTTAGGACCCGCGAGCTTGTTCAGTGAACCACTAGGACAAAGATCTTCACCACACAACAAACTTCTGCAACTTAGCACTTAGTAGCAGACTTAACTCAGCAAATCACGTTAGCTATCCCCTCATAATATTCTTTGTGTGCCCGACTTTTCAGTTTGCTGCAATCACAAATTTCATTCTCTCATAAACCAAAATGAGTGGTGAGCCTCCTGCTAAATTTGATGGTTTAAATAAGATTTCCTAGGTATTTGGGTCACTTTTAGAATTTAATGAGCCACCAGCTCAGTTCCCTCTCTCAAGGAACATGAGCACTTTTTTAGGGATTATGCTCCTGTAATAGCTAGAAAGTGAATGCTAGTGATGCCACTTATCAACCAGCGTTCTACAACTGCTCGTTCCTGTTAGTGGGTCAGCGAACAGTCATTTAACAGTCTCCCCTGAATAGGTGTCTCCTTTTATTAATTATTAAAATAAATAATTCTTCAATTACAATCATCCTTGACCCACTTGGTCATAAACTTTACAATAAAAATTAACATAGCGTTTTTGTTGAAATAAATAATAAATATTTATTTTTCAGTTTTGGGTATGTTACAAACATCCCTCCTTAAGATCAACATCATCCTCGATGTTGCTTAAGTTATTTCGATTCTTCTTGGAACAGAGCTGGATATGCCACCCGCATATCGCTCTCCAATTCCCAAGTCACTTCATCTGGACTAAGATGTTTTCGCTGCACCTTGACCTGTCCAATGGTGCGATTCCAAAGAAACAATTCCCTCCTGTCTAGAATATAATTTGGTTCCACCGGAAAATATTCTTCTAGTTCTACCTAAATCACATTCCAGTCAATCACATGAGTAGCATCATGTATATACTTTTTCAACATAGAAACATGAAAGACGTTATGTATTTTAAGATTAGGTGGCAAGGCTAGTTGATATGCCACTGGCTCTACTTTTGGGCTAGTATTTCGAACGGTCCACAATACCTAGGTGCTAATTTAGCACAACTCCCTAACTTAAAGGAGCTCTTTCTGGTTTTTACCTTAAAAAGCACATGCTCACCTACTTGAAATTCCTTCGGATTTCTTTTAAGGTCAGAATGACTCTTTTGCCTATCTTGAGCAGTTTTCAAGTTGCCTTGTACCTGTTTCATTGTCAGTTCTAATTATTTTAACATGTTAGGCCATAACATCAATCTATCTACTAGATTACTCCATGTAATAGGAGTGTTACACTTTCTACCATATAATATTTCAAAAGGACTAAGCTTTGTTGAAGCCTGATAATGGTTATTGTAAGCAAATTCAATTAAGTGGAAATAGTCTTCCCACTTCTTGGGATAATCTCTAAAATATATTCACAACATAACTTATAGTCCCTGATTAACTCTTTCTATTTGTCCATCTGTTTGCGGATGATAAGTAGTACTGAATTTTAATTTAGTATCTAGCCCTTTAAATAAATATTTCTAGAAATTAGCAGTATTTTTTTTATCTCGATCAGAAATTATTACCTTTGGAATTCCATGTAAGCAGAAGATTTCTTTCATGAAAATTTTCGCAATGTTAGCAGCTTTATACGTTATTTTAACAGTGATAAAGTGTGCCTTTTTACTTAATTTATCCACAACTACCATTATTGAATCATTTTGTTTTTGGTTTTTAGGTAAACCAGTTACAAAGTCAAGACTGATGACTTCCTATTCAGGGATGATTTTAAGGAACCATACTTATTTAAAAGTGTATAAATTTTGGTGAATCTTACCAATTCTTAAAACACCAACTATAAAATGTTTGGTGATATTTTTCAAAAAATATTTTAATTTCCAGTGATTTTATATCGTTTCTATAATAATTTGGCGATTTTGAGGGGAAAAACGTTTACCCCATCAAAATTGGATGAAACAAGGCTTCAAAAAATGCAAAATGGTGAATCTTTTTTTGGTGAAAACCCCCTAAAAATAGCGCATGGGTTAAATTTCACCCCTAAAATGATCCATGTTCCCATTTCCAATTTGGAATTGGGAATGGCTGCAAAAGGCCTGCTCAGTGTTAATATTCAGCTTTAACTTGTTGACATTCGATACACCTAGCTAAAAATTCAGCAAACTCGTTTTTCATGTTAGGCCAAAATTACTCTTTTCTCAACATGGTTATCATCTTCTGATACCCCGGATGTCCAAAATAAGGACTTTTGTTGAATTCATTGAAAATCAGTAGTTTAACTTCTAGTATATTTGGCACATACAATATGTTTTTAAACAGTATTAAACCTTTTTCATTAAAACTGTAATCTGTATTTATATTTTCATATATATTCCGAGTTACCTTTTCTTTTAAATTCTGGTATTTTGGGTCCCTCTTTATTCCTTCTTCCAATTTCTCTTCCATATCATATTTATAACTTCCAATGGCAGCTACAAAACTTGTTATTGCATTTCTGCTTAGGGCATCAGCCACTTTATTTTCTTTCCCTTTAATATGTTTGATTTTGAAATCATATTCACTAAGGAAATCTAGCCATCTAGCTTGCCTCGCGTTTAGATTTTGCTGATCAAACATATATTTTAGACTTATGTTATCGGACATTAGCATAAATATTTGACCTATTAAGTGATGGAGCCACATTTTTAGAGCATGGATTATGGTATCCAACTCTAAGTCATAAGTTGCATAGTTTTTTTCATGATTTTTTTAATTTTCTTGATTCGTATGCAATTGCATGACCTTCTTGTGTCAGTACTCCACCCAAGCCTCCGTTGCATGCATTAGTGCATACGACGAAATCTTTGTCTGGATTTGTTATTTTTAGACTGGGTGCAATACTTAGTAGTTCTTTTAGTTTATTAAAACTGTCTTCACATTTTTGATCCTAAACAAATTTCTTACCCTTTTTCTGTAATGAAGTTATAGGATTTGCAATCTTTGAAAATACTTCAATAAATATTTTGTAATAACCTGTTATCCCCATAATGGATCGTACATCAGTTATGTCCTTAGGGACAGGCCAATCAATTATAGATTTTATTTTATACGGGTCCACTGATATCCCTTCTTCGGATATTACGTGCCCTAAATATTGTATTTTATCTTTCTAAAAATCATATTTGCTAAACTTAGCATATAGCTGATGTTCTCTTAACACTCGAAGAATTATCTTTAGGTGTTCATCGTGTTCTTCTTTTGTCTTAGAATAAATTAATATGTCGTCAATAAAGATGACGACAAATTTGTATAAGTACTTACTCAGGACACTGTTCATTAAGCACATAAAGGTTTTTGGTGCATTTGTTAGCTCGAAGGAAATAACCACAAATTCATAGTGCTTGTATCTTGTTTGAAAAGTAGTTTTAAAGATGTCTTCATCTTTAATTCTAACTTGGTTATACCCATACCCTAAGTCGATATTTCAGAATATTGTTGCTCCGCATATCTGATCAAATAGATAATCAATGTAGGATAGAGGTTACCTATTTTTAATCAACATTTTATTAAATTGATGGTAGTCTATACATAGACGCATAGTACCGTCTTTCTTTAAAAAAAATAGAACCGGTGCTCCCCAAGGGGATACACTTGGTCTTACGTCATGTTTTTCTATTAATTATTGTAGTTGTAATTTTAATTCATTCAACTCCAAGATGTTCATTCGATAGGGAGCTTTTGAATTAGGTACCGCTCCAGGTACTAATTTGATTGTAAATTCCAGATCTCATTTAGGAGGTAATCCTGAAATTTCTTTTGGGGATACATCCATGAAATCTTGCAGGATCAGAATATCTTCAAATTTTGTTTTATATTTTTTATCAATTTGTTTATTATTTATAATTTGTACAACAAAGAATTTACAGCCCTTTTCATATGTAAGGATGAAATTTTTCTAACAGATATCTTCCTAGGTATTCCCGTGACAATAATTCTTTCTCCTTCATTATTCAAACAAGTAAAAGTTTTCTAAAAACAGTTCAAAATCACTTGGTGTTTTTTAAGCCAATCCATTCCTATTAGGACATCATAAGATCCTAAAGGTAACACATTTAGTTTGACTTGAGTTTCAAACTGACTCATAAGAAAATTACAACTTTCAACATAATTTACCACATTTCTTTTAGTTCATGTAGCTAATTGGACCAGCCAGGATTTTTCAAACTTTTTTATAGATAAGCCGCACTTTTCCACTATGCTAGGATATATATAACTTAAACTAGCATCTAGATCAATCAATATGGAAACATAAAAATTTTGTATCATACCTTGCACTTCCACCATGGAAGTCTGATGATCCGCTTGTTGGTTTTCCAGACCTGCATTTATCTGGTGCATCTCATTTGCCACATGTCCAACTGTTTCCTCTTCCTGGATAGCGTGTATGTTGTTGATGTTCCCCTTCCGTTTCGGACATTACTTGGCATAATGTGGTCCTTGACATTCTCAACATTTGACAAGTTCCCTTTGTTCAGTATTTTTAACAAAGTTTTTAGACATATACCTGCCTTTTAGTGTTGTATTATCCTGGGGTACTCTATTCTTAAAATCAGTTTTCTGATAGTTATTCTTGGAGAAGTTCTGAGATTTACTCCCAAAAATCTTATTTGACTTAAACCCTCTTCTGTTCTAATCAAAATGACTTGTCATTTTAGTCTTCCAATTAGGTAAACTTTCTCTTTTCTTGCTCTGCTCATAACATAATTCAGCCTTTCTCATAGCTTCCTCCAAAGTTTTTGGATTATCAAACTCAATCTTATATTTGAAGCTAGTAGGTATACAACTCAAAAACCGTTGAATTTTAGGCTTTTCATCTATTATGTAAGGTACATATCTTAATAGACTTAAAAACTTGCTGCTTAAATCCTTCATGGACATGGAACCCCGTTTTAATTCATAGAATTCCTTGGCTCTTTCTTCATAGTATTGTTCATACATAAACTTTCTTTTAAAATACTTCTTAAAAAATCTCCAGGTTAAGTTCTTATCTTTCATATTTTTTACCCTCTTTATATCTTGCCACTAGATATCGTCTTATCCGGTCAAATTGTAAATAGCTTTTTCTTCCTCACCTTTCTCTACTTCCTTGTTGAACTTGGGAGGCTTTATTTTTTTGAATTTCCTAGAAATTTCTTCGTAGGGTTTATAATTCCTTCTCCTGGGTTTATGGTAACTTTCACTACTTCCACTTGTGTAATTATACCGTCCCTTACGTGACCTTGCATTAACCTCTGAAGAAGATTCACTTTCAGAATATTTTTCTTTCTTTCCTTTATGTTTGTAAGAAGTTGTTTCAGAATCGGTTTCATAAACATTTCGTTTATCTAGCAACATTTGATTCATTTCCATAATTCTTTCATTGTCTAATTTTATAGTCTGCAGTTCCTCCTTTAACTCTTTAACTATCTGTATTAACTCTGGATTGTTCAAATCTACATAAAAGTTGTCAGGATTGTTGTGTTGAGAACCATTTTCGGCAGATGTTTCAGCACCTTCCGTTTCCTGCAAAACATATTTTATATATCTGTACAGAAATAAATGAAAATAAAATTATTATACTGGTTTTCGTACTTATATGCGAGTGAGATAATAAGGCCTAGTGTTTGGAAACTCACTCTGATACCACAGGTAACATCCCTAAATTTCGTAAATAAAAAAATTATTTATTGCATGTAATATTAGAATTTCCTAGAAATTTATTTAGATAGATGTTATTATTCATACTTCCTTTGTCATGAATTAATGATGTCATGTACCTAAGTTATTGTTAGCCTACTTTATTTTGTGATTTTCTGACATGACATTACTTTGTGACAAGAAATATGTCTCTGTTTGAAACTTGTTGTCATAGGACAATTTGTCATTTCCTTTTGCTTGATTTTACTCTTGAACCGCAAAAGGGATGACTCATGGTATTACTTAGTCATTATAACTAATTCATGAATTTCCGTTTTACTCATGTGCATGTGAGTGAGGTCACCCGGGCATCATAGCTAAAGAAACAATTTAACTATAATTCCATAAAGGATAAAGAGGTAAGCTTTTGGTTTAGACAAGTATTTAAGTCTTAACCTAGACGATGTTCTTATGCCATTCCAAAATAGTAATCATTTTTAGAATCCCCTAGCTAGGTACATTCTAACATATCTCATCATTTCTTATTTATAGGTTTAAATGTATATAAATATATATAACAAAGTTTGGATGTACCATGGGTTATAATATCTAACAATGATAAAGCATTATAGTTTGAACTATATGTTAAAAGGTGATATGAATCTATGCACAGTCATTCGCAAGACTCTTTTCCTTTGTACTTGAACACTGGTTGACTTAAGTGTGATGGTGAAAGGCAAGGTATGAGTCATAAAATCGCCCCCTCTCGGGCCATGTGAACTCGATCCAAACTCCAGCTGTTAGCAAAACATGATTTGTAAAACCCTGAAGGTTTTAATGAGTCTTGATTACTACGCGGGTCATTTCGTTAAGGTTTTGGAAAATTTTAATAGCTCCTTCATTTCCTCCAAGGGTCTTCGGTTGCCTATTTTCGCTGCTCCTCTATTTGTATCTAGAGGTGGAAGAACCAACAAACTCAGCCCTTGTCACCCTCTAAACCAATCTAAGCTTGACTCAAACGTTAATGGAGTTTGAAATAATTGCTTTGGTGTTGACTGTGTGTCGATGAAACCCAAGAAGGTAACTGTAATTTCAATATTGTTAGTTTGTCTTTGTATACCAGGTTTCTTTTATAATAACGAAATGTCTAACTTCCAAAGTAATGTATTTTTGTGCAGAACAACTCTAGAATGAGGTGGAGGGAAATACTGGTCGCCAAGCCTCCCCTTTTAACTATTAAGACCTTTGTCACTCCCTTTTGTGGCTCTTGAGGAGAAAACTGGTTTCGTGGTGTGTTTTCATGGCATTGGGTTTTTCTCCACTCCGTGTTGGTTGTCGATATGGAAGTGATATACTTGCTTCGATATTTTATAGAGTTGATATTATAAGGGTGTTATTCACCTCTTATGGAGTCGTATACGATTGTGCCACTTTGTAATATTTTGTTCGTTTTTAATACCTGTTTGCTACTATAAGACCTATAAGGGTTTCAATACTATATCTCTGTTCATTTCACTTTTTCTAGTAAATGAGTAATTTCCAGAATTGTAAATAATGTGGAGTCTTGCAACTATGCCACTTCCTTTGGAAGATATGGGGTTTTAAAACTACTTTTGTTTTGATTCTGGAAATTGTTTATATTATACAAAACTTCAGTTATTTTATTTTTATTGTGGCCATGAGTCTTACTCTATCAAATACGTTTGGACTTCGAAGTCCACTCCAAACATAGTTTTGATATGTATATCTTTAATGAATCTGTCATGGTTATTTGTAAAATGTTGTTAAAGGAGACACTATAAAAAATTGCTTAAATCGTTGCTTTTCTTGCATTTTTTTAATGTTATTGTTACTTGATAAGACTGTGTAGTCTTATGGTTGATTTTTATTTTGGGCTAAGAAGCCACTGTTGTAAGACTAGTATTGGTTTTATTTATGATGGATATATTATGGGACAAAGCCCGTGAGGGTTCTGTATATACATCCCTTGCTTTATTTAATAAAATCTGTGTTTTAAGCTATACTGCACTTCTTATATCGAGTCCTCCATTTGTTTATAAATTGTATTTCTATTATGGTTGTGTAGTCATAATGCGCTTGTAAAATATTTACTGCTTTTATTTTTTGTTAACCTAAAATACTGAAAAGAAATGCTCATCAATCCTCTACCTTTCCTAGTAGGTTTTAAGAGAAGGGTCGTAACGCCTCCGTCAAAAGGAATTTGACTGTCAAATAACTCTGTGGGGTTTTTAGATAAGGTTTTATTATTTAAAAGAATGATTACTTAGTCATTAATCCTTCATTGATAGTCCATGGGGTTTGGAACCATTTAAAGGAAAATAGTGATTTAGTTGTGAGAACCTTAATACTATTATTTCAGTTTTATTAATGATCCTAGGGTTTTGTTGTTTTGTTTAAAAAAATAAATCTTTGAGTATTTAGATTTGTTTATTTAATTTTAATGGCTATGAGACTGTAGGTAAACTCTCACAAAAAAGAATCTAAAATTTTCTTAGTTAACCATACTGTGAAAATAAATAAACCCTAAGGATGTAACTTCCTTCTGCAAGAGAAACACTGCAGAAACAACACCAGCTTGACCTGAATCCTGTAACCAGTGCTATGGTATGTTGATGATCTCAACTTGGTGTTACTAAAATAATCTAATGGTTAAGAAAATTGTGCTTAAGATTGCCTTATATGATCTATCTTAGTTATTTCTATTTATGTCCCTATACTTATACTGTAAATAGAAGGTTTGGTTCTACTAACTGTAATTGTTTGTAATAGTTTTAACCTTTGGATCAAGAGTTGTAGCTTATATAATTAGCTAAATACCAGTATTCTAAAGTGTATTTTAAACACTATATAAATATATCACATATATTTGTTGCAATCACAACAGAATTTGAGCCCACAATCCGACGACTTTCATCTCTGAAATTCGATAGAATCCTGTCGGTAATTCGACAGCAACAATTTTTTTGTAGTCGGTGGCATATAGTCAGATATTTGACGACATGCCAAAACTCATCAAATATCTGACTCCCATATAGTTGAAATTCTTCTTCTCTTTCCATATGACATAAGGAATGCTTTATCGGATTTCCGACAGAGATGCGTCGAATGTCCGACGACTCTTTAGTCGTTGCTCTGAAAATGAATTTTGAATATCCCAACCTCACCTTGTCATTTTGTGATGCTTAAGTCATCGGATTTTCGATAGGTTCTAGTCGGTTCTCTGATGGCCTCCGACGGATCGCTCTTGTCGGACTCATGGCAACCTCGTCGGACTAGGGCCACAGCTCGTCAAATAACTGATGGAACGAGCTCGTCAAAGCCAAAGATACATCATCATAGTTTAGCACCAAGGTGTAGGAAATACGACGAAGCCACACCTCAGTTGTTGTCGAAAAACTGACAATATTTTGTTTATTCATAAAAAACCAGGTTTTAGATGAAACCTACATTGAGTAATCCAATGAAGCCACATCTTATCTTTTGAACCATGACTTGATTTATTTATTTAATTTATAGTGTGGTGTTATTGTGTGAATTTATATCTTAATGCCAAAGATATTACATATGATTTCCTTACGGTTCTACCTTAGGAGTTCACAATGGGTCCTTTTCAATCTTGAATTGTACCTTAGTTTCTAGTAGGTGGTGTTTGAAATCGGTTTCATTTATGTGTGGATTGGTGAGTTAATTTATAGGTTTTGAACCACTTTAAGGATTTTATCTGTGTACCATACCATGTTTGAAAGAAGTATACCAGGGAGATCAAGAGACCATAAGATCATTGTATGCAATGGATCCACAATCTTGTTTGGGTACACAGGGTACTCCCAAAAGACCTAACACCTTGAGCAACCACTTCACACAAATAGATGACATATTAACACACCGATGTTTGTCACGTGGTTAAAACCCTCGAGAGCGAAACAATCCATAGCCCCAGCCAAATAACTACTTGGAGCAATTTATTATGCAAAAGAAAGAAAGTTAAATGAGATTCTCATAATCGATCAACTAGCCAAGGACCCTCTATGCTCTTTAAATAGAGATCATAGACCAATCGGGTGTTAAGACATAGATCAATGGTAGGTATGATCTAAGAGAAGTTGAACCGTCAGATCACTCTATGTCTAGAACATATCGTGATCGTCGGATTAGAATATTTACAAATGCATACTAATGCATACTAAAGAAACACACTTTTACCCAACAGATATATTACACAAGTTGATCTTAACTAACTCCTAAGTGTCTAAATATCCTAACATCCGCCCTTAAGAACAACTTGGGATAGGATTGAAGGATTTACAAAAGTGACACTATTAGGAGAAGGAAGGAGGCATTAGAGCCTATCCCCCCTTAAGGACACATTCCTGAACTCCTAACATAGGCTGAATTTTAGAAAACTTCGCTTCTGTAAGAGACTTGGTGAAGATGTTTGCAACTTGATCATCTGTAGGGAAATAGAGCACTTCAATAACACGATCATGAACAATATTTCTGATAAATTGCATGTGTAGCTCAATGTGTTCGCTGCGCTGATGTAGAATTGAATATTTAGAAAGCTTGATGGCACTTTGATTGTCACACCAAAGTGGAGTAGGCTGCTACTGCTCGAATCCAAACTCTAAAAGGATCTGTCAAAGCCATAAAGCTTCCTGACTGGCATTAACTGCAGCTCGATATTCTGCTTCTGCTGAAGAAAGAGCAAGAGCTTGTTGTTTCTTACAAGTCCAAGTGACAGGTCTAGATCCCAAACTGAAAACATAACCTGTAGTAGACTTTCGATCATCAGGATCACCGGCCCAATCTAAATCAGTGAAACCAACCAAAAAAGGTTCCCCCCCTATACTGTAATGAATCCCAAACTGAATTGTACCTCGAATATATCGAAGTATTCTTTTTGCTTCTTTCCATTAACTTTCAAGGGGAGTTTGCATATAACGGGAAACAAAACCAACGGCAAAGGAAAAGTCAGGATGGGAATGAGTCTAGTATAAAAGGCTACCAACAAGTTGACAATACAAGGTGGCATCTACTTCAAGGGAAGCACAAGTGGCAGAAATTTTGACTCTAGACTGGAAGGGAGAAGGGGCTGGTTTACAATCTTCCATGTGGAAGCGATGAAGTAGGTCACAAGCATACTTAGACTGGGAAAGAAAGATTCCTTCTTTGGTTTGTAAGACTTGGAGACCAAGAAAATAATGCAAATGTCCTAAGTCTGACATTTCAAAATTTTGTTTAAGACTGGATTTCACATGGGTTATAAGTTTAGGGTCACTACCAGTAAGGATAAGATCATCAACATAAAGAACAAGTATGATGAGATGGTTTCCTACTTTCTTGGTATAGACATTGGGGTTAGAATGACATCTAGAAAAACCAGTGTCCAGGAGAAAGCTATCCATTTTGGCATACCAAGCTCTAGGATTTTGCTTAAGGCCATATAAGGATTTCTTAAGGAGATAGAGAAGGATAGAGTTATCCTGAACATATCCAGGAGGTTGTTCCATGTAAATTTCCTCCTGTAAATCACAATGTAAAAAGGCAGACTTGACATCCATTTGATGGACTTACCAGTTATGTAAGGCTGCAAGGGAAAGAACAAGGTGGATGGAATTCATTTTTGCGAAAGGAGCAAAGGTTTCATTGTAGTCAATCCCTTCAACTTGGGAAAAACCTTTGGCAACTAACCTTGCCTTAAGTCTTTCAACACTTCCATCTGATGCATACTTAGTTCTGTAGACCCATTTACATCTAACAAGTTTTCTTCCTTTTGGAAGAGGAACAAGATCCCAAGTATCATTCGCCATTGAGGAACGATATTCTTCATCCATAGCTGCATCCCAATCTGGATTTCCTGACGCTTCTGCAAAAGTTTTTGGATCATGATTCTCAGAAACTTGAGCCAAAAGAGAAGAGTCTCCTTGAAACTGAGAACATGTTCGATGTTGATCTCTAGGATCACTAGCAAGATCACCAGTTGCTTCATATTTTGAACGGACCCATCGAGGAAGTATTGGTGTTGGTGCAATTGGAGTAACATGAGCAGGCAGAGGTGGATTTTCATCCTCACGGTCATCATTAGAAATTGGATTTGGAAACCTATCAAGGAAGCTGGAAGAAGAATAAGAAGAAGGCACAATCACTGAATCAGGATCGCAGGGCAAAGATGGCACACCCTCCAAGTTAGGCTCACAGGCCAAGATATTTCCATCAAATTTAACATCTCTTCTAATGATTATATCATGAGAATGTGGATGAAGAAGTCTATAACCTTTTACATCTTTATAATATCCAACAAATATGCACTTTTCACTTTTAGGCTGTAATGCTTTCCGTTTTTCATTCGGAATGTGAGCCCGTGCTTCACAACCAGACACATGGAAGTGACTTACATCTGGTTTAATTTTACTCCATGCTTATTCTGGTGTTATACCTTGTAAAACTTTAGTGGGTGTGGGTCTTTTGGGAGTACCCTGTGTACCCGAACATGGTATCATAGAAACCATTTCACACAAATAGATCACAGATTAACACACTGATGTTTGTCACATGGTTAAAACCCTCGAGAGGGAAACAGTCCATGGCCCCATCCAAATAGCTACTTGGAGTAATTTATTATTCAAAAGAAATAAATTTACATGAGCTTCTCATAATTGATCAACTAGCCAAGGACCCTCTATGCTCTTTAAATAGAGATCATAGACCAATAGGGTGTTAAGCCACGGATCAATGGTAGGTATGATCTAAGAGAAGTTGAACCGTCAGATCACTCTATGTCGAGAACATATTGTGACCGTCGGATTAGAATATTTACAAATGCATACTAATGCATACTAAAGAAACACACTTTTACCTAATGGATATATTACACAAGTTGATCTTAACTAACTCCTAAGTGTCTAAATATCCTAACAAATCCCCATGAAAATATCGATCTTAAGTATGATGCAAAATTATGCTTCACATGTTTTTCATTCATATAATGGAGCATGGAATGACCCAACACCATGGCATATTGGATGCCTGAAACTGCTCCACAATATCCTTGGAAATATCATTATCATGGGAGATCATATGATGCCATGTTAAATTCTTGTCGTCATGAAATGCATCCATTTCTTTCAATGTTTCTTGTAGCACACACATATCCTGCAACACCCACACTTCCTACAACACCATCGTATTCTACATATCCCCCACAAATCCCTCAACCACAAATCAGTAAGTCAGTACAATTACAATTTATTCCCCCCCCAAATCCCCCAAGACCTGCAAAATTGCCTAACCAACCCATCTCCAATCCAAATAACAATAAAACAATCCAACCTACCTATAATAATGAAATCCAAACCTTCCCTACATACACTATCATTCCTTTGTCACTACACTAAATCCATCTAATATTAGGGACACTTTTAGCCAGGATCCTTTAGTAGTCATTCATGAGAAAAATGAGGAGGAAATTCCCACTCCATTTGACTTAAACACCAATAAACAGTCACAACTTCATGTCCAAAATCAGAAAATTCAAAATTAGTCATTAGCCTTACCAATAAACACTCAGGAGCTACAAACACCACAATATAATCAACGTCCATTTCTAGAAAGGATACATGTACAAAAGACAATCATTGCCATCAAATTCATTTTTGCAGTAGAACTCAAAAATATATGTGTCAAAATCCCCTTACTGAATTCCCTAAAAGATATACCCATCTATGCTAAAATAGTGGGGGATTTATGCATCAGAAAACAAGGATGCCAAAAGATGGAACCACCAACCATACAAATTATAGGAAAATTAGATAGCTTTATGTGTGCTCATCTCACTACTAAAAAATATGTGGGCCCATGAAATCCTTTGGTCACCATTTTTTTCAATAACATTCATATTGAAAACATTCTCATCGATTTGGGAGAAACAATAAATGTACTGGCTATAGAAACTCTTTCTCGATTAGGACACTACAATATTTCTCCTACCCCCATAGTATTTGAACTAGTTGATAGATCCAAAATCAAACATAAGGGAGTATTGGAAGATATAACTATCTCACTTGATTCATGAGAGTATCCTAAAAACTTCTTTTCCTTGTGACCAAAATAAAACCTAGGTAGACATCCCTTAATATCAAGAAGACCCTAGCTTGACACAATTGATACCTTTATTAGTTGTCAGTCAGGAAATATGGAAATCACACATGGCACATAGAATAAACACATCACACTTTACCCCTACCAAAACTGCATCTAAATTGGAATGTTCCCAATGGATTGTTTAGGGTGATCATGATAAAGAAACTATTCAAAATATTTTGAAAATAGACCAAGACATGTTCCTAAAGGAAAATATTGATGAAAATATGATTAAACATTACATTTCATCCAATCCGTATTTCCGACAATATTTTGGGGGGTAGTCATCCTCTCAGCCCCAATATTCTATAGACCACCTTCTAGATAAGAATTTGCAAGAAAAATGCACCTCGGAAGAAATATATTTTTCTTTCTTATCAACGTTTCCCACTTGTTCAATTTCTGAATACAATAGAAAAACTGTAGAAATTCTTCCTGAAAAAACTCGAAATATAAGACTGCATTAGATAGTTCACAATAAGAACAACTAATTCATGTTTTGAGGCAGTATGTTAACACTTTTTCATGGGAGTGTACTGACATGAAAGGAATTCACCCAAATACTTACTCTCATCACATTTATATCCAATGAAATTCCAAGCCAATCAAGCAGCCACAAAGATCCAAACAAAATACATGCTATGGTTATCCTCTTGATTTCAAAATAGTTCTTTCATCGTACCAAAAGGAATGCTTAACACTATCCATACTCCATTGGTGGCATGGGGTGCATATTAACAATACTAATTTCTTTGAGGATAAAAAACACCAAACTAGCTTCCAAATGAAGTATACCCCATATGAATGAATGTATAAAGAGTAGAAAAAATGCATTAATTCTTTACACCGAACAAAGAGGGACACACTTACATAGGTTTCTTTACCCCCTATTTTGTATGGGTGTTAATGTGTAATTTTGATCACAATCTTTAGAGGGGTGACCTACAAATGTTGCATGGTACAGTCCTAATGTGACGATATGTTAAGTTTTATCTTTCCCTTGCCCATGGAAAGTTTCTTCCCTAGAAAATGATATAACCCTTGCAACATTGTTATTTTTGGGTATCGTTTCCTATCTTGATGTTCTAGTCACTGCTTGAAGGCATTATTTTAAATATTCCATATTTACATAATTCAAACAAGCAGGGTAACACCACATGTATCAGTAGGGTTATTTAGTGTGGTTGATGGAATCCAGAAGTAAGGGAATTTTATGGATAAAAAATAGTGAAATCCTCATCTTCATATATGGGCATTAAATCAAGTAAACATGTGCATGAATTCAGAACTTGGAAGTGGTGAATTTACCATTCTTTGCAAGTCCATGGGTAAAATATGGTAAAGAGAAGTTGATTAACACTAGTCTTATTGATTCCAGGCTCTTTTCATCGTAGAACAAGGTGTAACTAGACATAAAAAGGAATTTTGGATTAAATTTGAGGATAGATCTATGCGTGAAATCCTAAAGGGAAATTCTGGGCATACATGACCCTAAAACCACCATAAAAAGACAATCTAGGAAGTCTCTGAAGGAAGATCAACTATAAAAGGATTCACATCCAGTAAACTATAATTTACAATACATCCAATAAAAACCATTACCTTCATATTGCTTGCTACCCAATTTTTGGCATGTGTGTCAAAATGTGGCAAGTAGGGTTAACTCAAATTTATGGGTAGTCAACAGGTCTACTCAACACATTAGGAAGTATTTTTGAGTTTAACATCATCTATCATGTAAATATGAATGCATTAGGGTTACTTTTGAGTAGTGAAGGTGATGAAACTAAGGTATAGTCACCAACGGTAAATTCTAGGAGGCATTATGACCTTCAGGAAAGACAAAAAAAGATATGAGAAGCAAGTCTGGGAGTTATATAGTAATATTCTATACGACAATTAAAATAATTAACTTTTGGAACCGAGACTAGTTATTGTAGCAATGACAACAACAAATCTGGTTTTAGTCATGTTACCACCATACTAATATGTACCTGGTGTATAAAACAAGTATTTCCCTAGTTTCCTTTTCGACCACACTAACTCTACTTATCAACTCAAGTACTGATTTTCCTATTTCCTTTTTACCTTGACCTATAACATCAACAAACTGATTGGGACTTTTGAATGAGAAAAAAGAGATATGTAACACATCCCTTGGAAATTGTGGCAGTTTGGTTACGTTATCAACCACAACTATCAGCAACAGGTGGATCTACAGGAAACCATACCAACATGTCATTAGTAACAACAACAAACATATTAAGCATGTTAAAAAAATGAGATGAAACACATTCCTTGGTGGGAATTCAGGCAGTTTCGTTGCATGCACCCTTACTTGCTATATACATGAGAAACATTACATATTTATGTATAATGGTTTGGATTCATATGGATTCACATAAATATATTTTTGGGAGTCATAATAGGAAGTATATCAACTATGGATCTTCACATTGGTTCTCCCTCCCTTTTTGGTCCATGTGTCCTTGAACAAGGATGTTAATTGATTAAGAGAGGTATAGCCCCCCAATATCAGATACCATGGTGCTTCCAGATCTCCCAAATTTGAAATTTGAAATGAATTACTCCCTTCTTCCTTCTATTAGTCAAATATATGCAAGGACTTGGATTCATTTCCATCCTTATAATCCAAATGATTAAGAGCATGTACTAGAAACTTTTATATTCATAAACTAAAATTAATCATTGAAGTTGCATTCACCAAAACCTAGAATGCTATGGCCCCTTGGAAACCATTAAACTAAAATCCAAAATAAGCATTGTCACAAAAAGCATCCATCGCCTATGTTACCAAAAACCTCATCTAACAAGGTCATTTATCATAGAAAACTGCCCTGAAATCAAAACATACCAAATCCCATTTCTGATATCCATTCCCATTTTTGCATAATAAGCCATTGCTCAATAAATGAGAAGTGTTTCTATTGGCCACTTCTAAGTTCTCACAAGTTCTTGGCAGAAAGAAAAATCCCTAGTTGTAGAGACAAAATGGCTAGACAATGGTATGAATCAATGTATCATTTTTGAAAAAACGCTTGTTTTGGTATTCCATCTCCACAAGGATGATTTCATTTATGGTTCCAAAAGTGCCACTGGTCCTCCTAATATGCATTCCTTAGATGGAGAAGAAAGTTGAACTATTTCAGAAAATTTTGCAGCTATGTTGTATTTGGGATCCTAATAATGATGATTTGGTCAAGCAAAGAAAAAATTCTATGCAACATTTTTACTATCTTCGAAATTAGATACCATTGAGTGGTACAAAATGTGCTTGATAGGATTCTAGATTAGTGATTCCTATTTAAAGACCCTATTGAAGAAGATACACACCTACTCACGAAATAACATGAAACACCTGCGTTGAACTTAAAATACCATGAAACAAGCCTAACTATTGAACCTGGACAAATTCGAGTGTTAGATTTTTTACATTAAGCTAGCATTATATTAGGATATTTAACTGAGAGAATAACAAGCACATCAATCAAACACAAGAGACAATGAACACAGTTTTTTTCCTCGGGGAAACCATAAATGGAGAAAACCCCACAACTTCCTCAGAGATAGAATTAGCACCAAAAGTAAAACCCCAAAACAGTAAGATGATCTCCCGACAATAGTAGCCTCTTTCTTTCTAGCCCTAGCAGCTTCTTCTTCCTCATCTATGCGCTACAACTGAGTGTGAGTGAGCGTGTGATAAATAGAGATACTCACTCTCTATTTATACTAATTCTCAACTTGACAATAACTCACTAGGGTCGACTTCACTAGGAGAGTCTAATAACCCTAGTGCCTCGGAACTGTGGGGACTTTAACCCTTGATATTGAGGGTTACCCACAATGACTTGACATGACTTGTTTACATTATAGAACCTCCCGATAGGAACATCGGGGCATGACATGACTCAAATACATTACAGACACATCCCGGAATAAACATTGGGGTACAATACATAAGATATATGGATGAATACATTCCAAAGTTACAAATACATTAACACTCCCTCTTAACTAGGAAGGTATTCTCTCGACACAATTTATCAACACAAGTCTTCTTCTCTGTATCATCTAGATCATCATCGAGTCCTTGTCATATTCAAGTCATCTTCATCTTCAATTCATCTTCATCTCCAGATATGGATCATCATTGGAACATCATCACTGGATCTGGATCATCACTGGAACATCATCACTGGATCTGGATCATCATTGGATCTAGATCATCACTAGAACATCATCACTCGATCTGGATCATCACTATTGCATCATCATCACGGGTGCTATCTCATGATTCTTCTCGTCATAGGAAGTTATACAGAGTTAGCCATTTTTCATGTTGGTTGTAGGCCTAGCCTCCATGTAGGTCTTCTTCAGCACTTATATCTAACCCTAAGTTAGAATGGCCCACCCAGCACTTACATCTGTCCATGAGAGAAACACATCCAACACCATGTCAGAAAGGCATGCCCAGCACTCACATATGACCATGCGGGAACACATCCCACAACCCTATCAGAAAGGCCCAGAACTTACATTCATCAACATGATAGGACACACCTACTATCATCTGTGAAAAGGAACAACACTCACATCCACCAGCATGATAGGACACACCTACTATCATCTATGGAAAGGCTCAGCACTTACATCCACCAGCATGGTAGGACACACCTACTACCATCTGTGGAAAGGCACAACACTTATAATAACCAGCATGGTAGGACACACCTACTACCATCTATGAAAAGGCACAGCACTCACATCCACTAGCATGATAGGACACACCTACTATCATCTGTGGAAAGGCTCTGCACTTACATTCGATCATGTGGGAACCAATCCCATAGTCACATCAGAATGGCTCCCAGCCCTAGGCTGAGGATTCCTGGTAACTAACCAGGTGCCTCCATTCTACCAGAGAGTGGAATCAGCCCTTATATCTGATCAAGTGGGAGCACATCCCTCAATCACATAATAATGGCCATGCACTCATATCTGATCATGTGAGAACACATCCCACAATCATATTAGAATGGCCCTCAGTCCTAGATTGAGATTTCCTGGTAACTGACTAGGTGCTTCCATTCTCCCAGAGAATGGCATCAGCCCTTATATCTGATCAAGTGGGAACACATCCCTCAATCACATCAGGATGGCCATGCACTCATATCTAATAATGTGAGAACACATCCCACAGTCATATCAGAATGGCCCTCAGTCCTGGACTGAGCTTTCCTGGTAACTGACCAAGTGCCTCCATTCCAAGAATGGCATTTAGCACTTATATCTGATCATGTAGGAACCAATCCTACAGTCACATCAGAATGGTTTAGCACTCACATCTGACATGGAAGGAACCAATCCTCTCACCATGATAGAATGGCTCAGCCCTTACATTTTACCATGGAAGGAACCAATCCTCTCACCGTGTTAGAATGGCTCATGGACTCATCACTTCCCTTTGGAGGGAACCTCGATCTGGAGAACACCAAGCTTCTCCCTGAAGTATTCAAACTTCACTCTGGCCAATGGCTTTGTCAACACATCAGCTATATGTTCATCGATCCCAACATACTGGAGCTTCACTGCTCCTCTCTGCACCATATCCCTGATATAGTGATATTTGATCTCGATATGCTTTGACTTGTCATGGAACATTGGGTTCTCTGACAACTTCACACAACTCTGGTTGTCACAATATATACAAGTAGCATCTAACTGGAGATCAAATAAATCAGATAGTAGCTTCATATTACCTCACAACTAGTTGAATAAGCTGCAACATACTTTGGTTCAGCTTACTTAGTGCCACATAGGACCGCTTCCTGCTAAACCAAGAGATCACACCTGATCCCATACTGAAGCAACACCCTGAAGTGTTCTTCCTATCAATGGCACTGCCTACCCAATCTGAATCAACATAACCTTCTAGGTTAATCTTCTGACTCGCATCATACTTGAGCCCATAATCAACTGTACCCCTTAGGTACCTCAGAATATGCTTTGCAGCAACCAAGTGAACATGTCTTGGATCTGTCAGGAACTGGCTCAATGTGTTCACAGGAAAGCAAATATCTAGTCTCGTGTTCATTAGGTACATCAAGGACCCAATAATCTGACGATACATTGTAGCATAAACCACTTCTGATGAAGCATCACTTAATATCTTTAGGTTTGATGCCATAGGTGTGGTCATGGCCTTGCAGTCCATCATCCCAAATCTCTTCAGAATATCTACCGTGTATTTCCCTTGTCCCAGGGAAATTCAATCTGCATTCTCCCACACCTCCATGCCTAGAAAATAATGCATCATACCCAAGTCCTTCATTTTGAACTCGACAGCAAGCTTCCTCTTCGTATCAAAAATCAACCCATCCATACCTATTACAAACAGATCATCTACATACAATAGGAGCATCACTAGGTTGCCATCTTCAACCTTGTAGTAAAGGTTGGAATTTGCTTTACTCTTGGTAAATCCCAAGCTGGATAGAAAGCTGTCAATTCTACCCTACCATGTCCTGGGTGCCTGTTTCAAACCGTATAGGGCTTTCTTCAATGTACACACATGATTCTCCTTGTCATCTCAAAACTGAGTGGCTGCTCCACATACACTTCCTCTTCCACTACACCATTCAAGAAGGCAGTCTTGAAATCCATCTGGTGTATCTTCCATTTCATCACTGTAGCTAGAGCAAGTACTGATCTTATGGAAGTGTATTCGACTATAGGTGAAAAAGTTTCTTCATAATCTATTCCTTCTTTCTGGGAGAAGCCACGAGCAACAAATCTTGCTTTATATTTTTCTATGCTGCTGTCTGCAGCATGCTTGATCTTGTAGATCCATTTGGAAGTTACAACCGACTTCCCTTTTGGTCTTAGGACAACATCCCAAACATCATTTTTCATGATCGATTGATACTCTTAGATCATAGCATCCTTCCATTCTTTCCTTTATGTTGCTTCTTCATAGTTGGAAGGTTCTTTATCGATGAAATCACATAATAATGCTACATACCCGGAGTAGGACCTGGTCCTCTTTCTTTCTTTGTGATTCTCTTCTGGAGCCCCATATCTTTCTGCACCTTGGATAGCTTCTCGTACCCAAGTAGGTTTCCTCTTATGAGGATTATTCTCCTGAGATGGATCTACAAGTTCTTGAGGTTCTTCAAATTCTCGATCTTCTTCTTGAATTTCTTCGTTCATGGTTGTGTCATGAATTCTGGGTGCTTCTGTTTCTTCAGGTTCTCTAGCAGGCTTCTTTCTGGATTTGTTGTAGGCTGAGTCTTCATCAAATGTTACATCCCTGCTGATGTCGATCTTCTTGACTCCTGGGAAGTATATTCTGTAAGAGTTCGATCTTTCAGAGTATCCTACAAATATACCCTTCTTTTCTGAAGGATCTAGTTTTGTCCTCTTTTCTTTTGGAATGTGTATGTACACTGGACAGCCGAATATTCTGAGATGGATGACTTCTAGTTTCTTATCGAAAAATACTTCTTCAGGTGTCTTGTTCTCGAGTACTCTGTGTGGAGTACGGTTCTGTACATATACCGATGTTCTGGCAGCTTCTGCCCATAGATGCATGGGAATATCTTGATCATGAAGCATTGCTCTTGCAGCTTCCATGATAGTTCTATTCTTCCTTTCTGCAACCCCATTCTATTGTGGATTATATGGAGTGGATAACTCCCTCTTAATCCCTGAGTCTTTGCATAACTCTTTGAATTCATTTGATGTGAATTCTCCGCCATTATCTGATTGAAATGTCTTTATCTTATTTTCAGTGTGGTTCTCAATCAAGGCTTTGAATTCCTTGAATTTGCTGAAAAATTCATATTTGTTCTTCATGAAGTATATCCTTGTCTTCCTAGAAAAATAATCAATAAAAGAAACATAGTATACATACCCGCTTAATGAACTTGATGACATTGGACCGCATACATCAGAGTGGATGATTTCCAAGATTATTTCTGCCTTGCTCTCGCTACTTGGAAATGTCTTCTTTGTGTTCTTTCCTTTCGCACATCCTTTGCAGACTCCATCATGTTTTGCTTGAATTTCTGGAAGACATTCAACAGCTTTGCTTGCAAGTGGTAGTTCTCTGTAATGCACATGTGCAAGCCTTCTATGCCAAATTTCATTTGGATCTACTGTTTCATGGACCAAGGCTTGTTCTGGATGGCCCTTCAATTTGTATAGACCTCCCTCTTGTTCCCTAATCACTACTGCACCATTAATAGTCTTTCCCTTTGGCCACATGATAACTTGGCCATCTATAAATGCAACCCTCATGCCTTTTGCATCTAATGCAAATATGGAGAGGAGGTTCTTCTTTAGTCCTGGTACAAACAATACATCCTTCATTGTCATAGACTTTCCAGAGTCTAGCTTATAGGAGGATTCCCCACTACCTTTTATTGGATACTGGTAGTCATCTCCAAGTTTCACCTTGTGTGGTGATTCATGTTCTGATAGTTTCACAAAGGATTCTTTGAAACATGTCATATGTTTGGAAGCCCCACTGTCTATAAGCCAATCATTGCTTCAATGTGTAATGTTTCCCGTGAGAGTGGAAACCAAAACATATTCTTCATCAGTTGAGGAATCATCACTTTCATGTTTGATTCTCTTTGTGGAAGGTTCATCATCCTCTGCAGCATGAGCATGATGTCTTCTATTGTTTCCCTTCTTCTTGTGAGAGACATTTTTGTTTCTAGGACATTCACTAGCATATTGTCCTTTTTCGTCACATGTATAACATGTGATTCTAGACAAATCTTTTCTAGTGTTATGAAAGTGCTTACCTTTGGGGTGATGAGAATTTCTTCTGGTTTTCTTGGAGTGTACCATGAGAGATTGATCTTCACTTCCCATCTTTTCTTCTCGAGCTGCTATTCGAGCTTCTTCTTGAGAGCATTCTTCCCATAGTCTGTTGAACTTGATTAACTTCTTTCTGGCACAGATTCCTTGAATAAAGGAGTCCCATGATCTAGGGAAACCATTCAAGGTGGTCATTATAATCTCTGCATTCTCCACTTCTTCATCTAGTGCTTCCAGCTGTTCCTTGATCTGAGATACCCTTGTAAAGTAAGACTAGATGGTCTTTGCATTCTGGATCTTTACATTCTTTAGTTGGTTTCTCAGAGTCATCTTCTGGTTTATCTTCTTCCCTTCAAATAGTTTGGTTAGGGCATCAAACATAGCTTTAGGTGTCTTTAGGGAGGACACTTGTGGTATGAGGTGATCCTTGATTGAATCAACAATTATCCTCTTAGCCATAACCAACTTCTTCTTATGTAAGGCCTTAGCCTCATATCCCTCTGGAACTAGAACCTCCTCATTGATATAGGAGTCCAACTCATTTTCTTCCAGGACTAGAGAGATCCTATACTTCCAGGCTTAGAAGTTATTAGCTCCCTAGGGATTTTCATCAAGTTTGGTATGATGAGACATCTTAACTGAGAACCTCAAATGGAAATACAAAAGATTTAGATCTTACCAGGTCAAGATGTCGGATCTAGATTCGAAGCTGAATTTCTGTAGTGCTAGTTCAGGAGTAGATTAGGGTTTCACTTCCCCAGAGTTCTGTCCAACCAAATGCCTTGATCTTGATCTCTAAACTTTGATTTTGAAGAGGATATCAATCCAGGCCTGGGCTCACTCAAAAATTCCACTTCTATGGAAACCCCTAATTTTCGATAGCAATGTCGAGTAAAAAACTAAAAAAACTTAGATTCAGATTCTGCTTCGACAGAAAGATGCGCCCCAGGGAGGAGTGTCAGCCCAACCTTCTTTTGCTGAAAATCTATGGAGAGAGATCCAAAAAGTAGGAATCCCTAGTTCTGTCAGTTGCACAGTGTCTTCTTCTCAGGTTAGCTCTGATACCATATTAGATTTTTAACATTAAGCTAGCATTATATTAGGATATTTAACTGAGAGAATAACAAAGCACAACAATCAAACACAAGAGACAATGAACACATTATTTTTCCTTGAGGAAACCATAAATGGAGAAAAACCCGCAACTTCCTCAGAGATAGAATCAACACCAAAAGTAAAACCCCAAAACAGTAAGATGATCTCCCGATAGCAGTAGCCTCTTTCTTTCTAGCCCCAATAACTTCTTCTTCCTCAGCTATGTGCTACAACTGAGTGTGAGTGTGTGATAAATAGAGAGACTCACTCTCTATTTATACTAATTCCCAACTTGCCAATAACTAGCTGGGGCCGAATTCACTAGGAGAGTCTAATAACCCTAGTGCCCTAGAACTGTGGGGACTTTAACCCTTGATCAATAGGAGGGTTACCCACAATGACTTGACATGACTTGTTTACATTGTAGAACCTCCCTATAGGAACATCGTGGCATGACATGACTCAAATATGTTACAGACATCCCGGAATAAACATCAAGGTACAATACATAAGATATACGGATGAGTACATTCCAAAGTTACAAATACATTAACATCTAGGTGATGGGAAACAAATTCCCCAGTATTGCATATAAAATTCTATTGTTCCAAATGTATGCATTTTTTTAAAAACCAATAGTGTCCTCTTTACAAACCTAAACTACTTCCAGCTTAGTAAGCTTGTGCAATCATGTCCTTATACAAATATGAAATCATGTATAGCAATTTAATGGGTTGTTTAAACACATTTTTTTTCTAAGAACTCTCTTTGTCTATTTTGATTATGACAATGGTGTATCTAGGTATATAATAAGACATCAAATGAGTCAATGTATTATGTCATCTTTATCTTTCGCAAGGCATTTTACTATTTTTTGCTCCTCAGAAATGCTCCCAATGTGCCCAGAACTTTCACACACTACTGCATGGGTGCTCAGAATTGGGAATATTTAAAAAAATATTTGTGAAAAGACTGGATTATACAACTTACACAGTCATAAAGATCAGAAGTTTCTTTTCCAAGTTATTCAATCATAGAAACAACCTGATAAATCAAGCTATTTAAGGTAAGTTTTTAGATCAGATCGAAACAAAGTTCACATGAATGTGTGGTAATTACCATCATCAACTAAATGTGTGTGTGTGCACATGCATAAATACCCAATACACAGTTCAATCAAACAAAATAAAACATAATTATACCTTGATTTGTGGAGCTTCACACTGTCTTGTTCTACTTTACCTTTCAAAACATCATTCAACATACTTCAAATTTTGTCCTGTTGCAATAGTTTCATGTTAGGACCCATCAAATAATTTTTTGTTTGTTTATAAAAATAACAAAACCAATCTAAATAAATACAATACTATTACAATATAAATTACAATACTATTCAACTATTCAAGTAAATTAATTGTTAATAATAGATCACCTGATAAAACATGGAGAACCAAAAAAACTATGTATATAAGGCCATCGATCACATCAAAACACCATTTATTGCCTCTTAACTATGAAATTTTTTCTCAACACTATCTGTAACAAGTTCTAATGGATGAGTCAAATAGAACTAGTAAAAATTAAACACTAAAATTATAGAAATAGTTGTTTTTAATGTATTCTTCCTTACCATTCATTGCGCTCCTCTCTGTTTCGAGAATAATTTAATATTCTCTACTAAACATGACCAACCACATGAAGGTGGAAGCTCTTAGCGGCCCCTCCCCCCTCTCACATCACTCTTAATTCCCCAAAACTAATTCATCTACTTGCAAACAACAATTTATGGAAAATTATTTCACTCAATAGCTGAAAGAAGATTTCATTAAATCATTCATTAAACCATTCAATCATTCAATAGCTGGAAAAAAAATTCATTAAACCATTTATTAAATCATTAATTAAACCATTCATTAAACCATTCACTTAGTCAATAGTCGATAAAAAAAATCAGTAAACCATTAATTAAAGCATTCATTTAACCATTCATTCATGAAACAGAGGAAAAAACCATGTAAATTTTTTAATTATAAATAAGAATTACTCAAAATTTCTTTAGTCGCTTCCTTTTTACTTTTCTTCTCTTTAAATAGTTAGTCAGAAGTGCATCTTCCGGAATATGATCCTCGATCTCCCTACTAGACAGCTCGCAAGGTTGAACTTGTGGCGAGAAACGATGAATTTCTACAATAATGTCAAAATGTTTCATTAATATATTTTTATTTTTATAAATACAAGTAATTCATTTAAAAAAAATTACGAAGGTGTTTTTTTACCTGGCATGGGCACATCATCATGTTCATCGTTATCCTATACAGGTTCAACCTGTTCATTGTTATCTGCATCTACACGCTCTGCAGTTGAATTTTGTAGAATTAGAATTAATGTTCATCATCAACAATTATCTATACAAAACAATAGCATATTAATAAATTCATTACCAGGAATCGAAGCAAGATCTTTGTTTGGATGGTGTACATCCTCGACATGAATGGGATCATAAATTTCCTACTAAAAAAGGAATAAATAATTTATGTTAATTTTTTATAACGAATAAATTGCATGAGAATTGATAAATTATCATTAAACTATATAGTTTTTATATACCTGTGCACTAGATGGATCAACAGAAGATCATGCAGTATGCCCAGACAAGCTTCTCCAACATTCAACAATGGCGTCAAAGCCCTGTTTGAAGCCAAGCTTCATGTCTTTCTGAGTGTGAAATTATTTGAACCGGTCAGCCTGCATATTTGCATGATGTCATTAATTTTAGATTTTTTTCCAAAATAAAACAAAAATAATTTTCTGTATATTATTTGGATGCGGTTTCTAGTTTTTAATACTTACATATCGGGCCTCCAAGTTCGAATAACCACTAGGACCAAGCTTGTGTTGACCAATTTTTTCCATTCTTTCCTTGGTGACCTTAGATGTGTCCAACAACCTAATCAAGTGTTGAATTACATTAGTCAATGTTCTAAATTTGATATGAAGGCCAATAATAATAAGGCTTCCCATTACATTTTGGAATGTATTGCATACCTCCCTGTTCCTAGTGGTATCTTTCCTGCTTTTATCAGACCCTTCTCTTTTCCATATTCCACCAAGGCTTTCCACTCCCTAGATGGAATCATTGGAGGGCGCTCATACTTAGGGTTCTTTTCTAGATGAACCCTATACTGGTCTCGGACTATCTTCAGATGTTGTCCATCCTTCTATAGGACCTTCGATGTATCAAAGGTATCTTTTCCAAACAGACCAACCAAGCGATTAGTCAGCTTATCCTTTAAAGATTTTTCTTGCTTGTCCCACCTTGTGTGGATGGTGGGCCTGAAGATCTCCAAGGACAAATCATTTAGATGTTTATAAAATATATCATTTTCTCAAAACATTAATTCCATCTGTTAGAAAAAAGGACCGCAGAGCAATAAAAGATATATAGTTAAATCATTAAACAAGATGTAAAACTCATTAAACACATTACAGAGAGACACGAATATAACGTGGTTCACCCAAATGATGGGATACATCCACAAATAAATTGCCCGTCCTTTTATTATAGTCCATAAAAATGAAGGGACACAACTTGCAGCAAAACTGTTGCACTTCCTCTTCACGCTCTCACAGTCTCTCTCACACAATCACATAGATTATTTACAATGCTATAATACCATACACAACCATGTTACACTGCTTTCTTTTATAGGGGAAAAATACCATGGATAAATACTATGGTTAACCCAATACCATGGGTCTGCATAACTGTTGGCCAACACACATTGCAAAAGCATTACTCGGGGGCCCTGCCACCGAACCCCAAAGCAGGGGGAACGAGTGTACAGTACACTTGGGGTAAAAACACGACTGAAACTATATATCCCCAGCTAAAACAAACTATATATCCCCAACTAAAACAACAAAGATGCTGATGTATCCCATAGTAGAAAGAACCAAAAAATACTATTCCGCACAAATCAAAAGGGACTTAAATTAACTGTATCATGCCTTCTTTAATGATTTCTCCTTCTAAAATTTACGACAAGGAGAGGAGGCTAGCCTTCATATTCGGTGCTTCATTGAATAATTGGTCTGCGCTCATATTGTGCTCCTTGTATACATGGCTAAAGTAATGTAAATGAATTTATGATGTCGGTGGTATAGCATATATGTCAGATATTTGACGAAATGCATTAGTTTCTCCAACCTCTTTAGACGAGTTCACATTCTGATAGCTTCTAACACTACATCGACTTGATCACACAACTTCTAGGTCAGTTCTCATGTCTACATTGGTCCGATTATTTATTTTCTTGGCCACTCCTCTCTCCTTACTCTACACCTGTAGGCTTACATATAACTTAGAAAAAGTTCCAACTCATCATAACAAACTCCCATCTGAATATTGTCCTGATAGCCTTATGGTTTGGAGGTTGTATCAGTTGCATCTAAATCCATCATTTAGGGTTGAATTGAATGGAATTCTTCATGTTTAGGGTTCAATTGAATGGAATTATTCATGAATGGAATGGAAAAATTCCATCGTTTAGGGTTACAACCAAACATTGAGAGGTATATGAGAGATAACAATAGACAAACAATAGGGAAATTAGGGTTTGCAAGTTTTGGAAAAAATGAACAATGCAGTCCTGAGTTTGCAGATCTAAGGTGCAAGGATATGCCAAAAATGAGCAAACATAGAGGAGAGACAAAGGAAATGTAGACCTAAAAAGGTCATGGAATAATTGTTTCGTTTATACTACAATGTCCATTCCACACCCTAGCTAGCCTATGGCACCACTAAGGTGAAAAATGATGTATATAATTATCAGGACAATTTCTATAACTGAAAGGAAATGGTAGGATTTTCAAAGTATACCACTCTTGAAATTTTATGTTGGATCAATTGTTTGAAAATCACAATACTTACTTATGCAACACAAGGAGAAAACATTCCTTCTCTAGACATCATTACCTCATAATTTCATCCCTCCAGTGCTATTCATTTTGGCATATATATGTCTAGACTACTATCCATTAATTTCCAACAAAGTTTATGTGAATTCTTCTTTTAAGTCCATGTTTTATTAAGTATACTAAGGGGTGAATAAGGAAGAAGATACCAATATCTTGGTTGAAGCAGGCTGCAGAATATTATGTCGCTCTTTTTGTTGAACCCTTAAAGTATTGAATTGGAAAATAACTATCCTCATACAAGTGGAAAGAATTCTTTTCACGAGAAGGTTGAGACTGTTGGAGACATTTACCACCATACACACTCTTTTTGGTCAAATTGGCCTAGTTAAACCACTATCCTAAGTATTATTGACATTAATTGACATCAGTGGAGCATTAAATGTCATCATCTAGTCACACCCATGCCTACCTTCAGTCAAGGAGGCTAACTTAGCCTTCTCCTACATTTGGGGAGGTTAACTGGAGCACTCTGGGGGTGATCTGAGTGATATTAATGCACCTAATTTCTAACTGGTGGTTACAATCAGTTAAACAGGTCAGTGAAGGTGCCTCCTTTCATTTAATTGATTATTTAATGATTAATTAATGAACTGGAGTCAACAGGGGCGCCTCCACCAACTTATGATGTTCAGTTCAACTTCAGTTAACCTCATCGGGGTTCATTGGAGTCATTGAAGTGCTAGCACTTGATGGTTGGATTGCTATGACATGTGTCTGATCTCTTTCAGTTGAGACTCAGTCATTTATTGCACTCTAGCTTCAGTTAGGGTTCAGTTGAGTCAATTAGGGTTTTGATGAGTGGTGAACTGAGTGTGGACTATGGCTTACAGTCAGTTAATCTAGACTCACTCATTCAATTCAAATGACCTCCTTTAGGATTCAAATTGCTCATTCATTCATGCCTGTAGCATGACATTGTAATTGTAATCATTCATTCTTTATGTGAATACAGAGTGACTACTATTCCTGTAGATCGATTACACCATTTCATGAGTTATTTGTTGATTAATCTTTGATGAGATTGATGCTTTGTTCCTAGATCAATATACAAGATTAATATGGTATTAGAGCTTACATCGGGACGAAGCTCTATCTCTCAAAAACAAGTTTTTTGATAGATTTCTGCATGAAATTTGAGCAATAGCTCAAAAATGCAGCACTGTACCAGAAGCCAAGGCTTACCACTTAATACCCCAAGTAAATAACTTGTTGATAAATCTTGCTTGATTGACTATGATGGTTGTGATGAAAGCCTAAAATATGAAGGCTCTCTGACCTTACATTGCCCTTTCTGTTTTGATTTTCAGGTTTCTACAGGTGAAGCATTTGCTCCAGCAGATCCAGATGGCCTCCTCAGTAGTTCTCTTGACTCCATACAATTTCCACTCATGGAAAGGTGATATGGAGATTCAACTGTGCTCTAGAGGAATCTTTAGAGTCACCATGGATACTAAAGATGAGCTCGGTTCAGCCATAGAAAAATCAAGATTCTTGAACAAGAAGGATGAAGCCTTTGGTTTCTTGTGCCTCTCTATTTCCCAAGATCTTCTTCTCCATCTTGCGGGATTGAAGAATCCAAAATAAATATGGGAAAATTTGGAAACTCTATATGGAAAGCATGATGACTTGAGGGTTTACCAGCTCGAAAATGAACTCATGTCTCTCCAGTCCTCCAATTTCGAGACTTTGAATGATTTCTTTACTAAGTTCAAGCATACTATTTTACTCTTGAAGCAATGCAAAGTGGAGAAGGAGGATGATCAGCTCATCCTCTCCATACTCTCCAAACTTGGGGTTGATTATTCAGTTTTTGTTTCTACATTCCATGTGGGGAAGTTCACAATCCTTGGATGGAAGATGCCTACACTCAATACCTTCATTGAGTCCCTAACATGTGAACATGACAAGCTTCTCCAGATGGGGATCATTAGATCCTCCCATGATCAAGACCTTCATGTCTCGGGGCCCAAATATCTGAAGGGTAAAGGAAAGCAGCAGAAAAATCGAAAAACTAAATTTGATGCTCCTAAACCTAGAGTTGAAAATCAGCAACATGATGAGTCTTCCGGCTCAAGGAAGAACAAAGGAAAAGGGCACCATGGCAAGGAAAAATTCAAGTGTTCTAATTGTAGGAAGGGCTTCCACCCTGAACATGCCTACATGAAGAAGAATCATGATGAAGCAACCTCTCTCCTTGAGAGAAATCACAACAATCTTCCGGAGAGATTTCGGAGGAGAGATCAGCAAGATCGGGAACCACAGCATGAAAAAGGTCATGCCCTCATGGCAAGCACTTCGAAGTCCAAAGCACTGTTGATTGATTCTGGAGATTTGAACCACATGAAGGCTGAAAAAGAATCCTTTTCATCCTTGGAGACCGGCAAATACATCCCCATCCACATGGGAGATCACTCCACCATCATTTCAGAAGGACAAGGTATTGTTGATCTTGAAAATGGATTTTTTTCAACTGTTTTGTATGTACCGTCTTTGGCATCAAATCTCCTTAGTGTCTATCAGATGACACATACAGGAGTGCCTAAGAGCATTTATTTCAACCCAAATGATGTTCAGATAATAGAAATTGCATCCGGGAAACTCATTGCTAAAGGCCTTGCAATCCATCATGCAAAAGCCTATGAGTTCTCTCACTTTGTTGCGGATGCAAAGCCCACCACTCTGCTAACTCATGGGAATGAGGTTAGTAGGCTGTGGCATGAGAGGTTTGGCCATCTTAATTTCAAATATTTGCAGCAATTATAGAAACACTCCATGGTTGAAGGCCTCCTGGTCATCAAGGAAACCACGGGAATTTGCAAGGGCTGTGTGATTGGAAAACACCCTGAGCACAAGTTCGATTGGGGGAAGGCAAACCGAGCTACATGCATATTGGGGCTGATACATTTTGATATCAGCGGTCCGATTCCTATCACATCTATGAATAGATCCAGGTATCTTCTTACTTTTATTGATGATTTTTCAAGGTACACATGGGTCTTCTTTAAAAAGAAGTCTGAAGTATGTGAAAACTTTTCTGAATTGAAGGCCTTGATCGAAATGCCTCTGGGATTAAGATCAAGATATTGAGATCTGATAATGGAGGGGAGTATGTTAGTAATTAGTTTCTGCACATATGCTCCCAAAGTGGTATTCAGGTCCAACATTCAATCCCCTACACTACCCAGCAGAACGGAGTAGCGGAAAGGAAGAATCGGTCTCTCAAGGAGATAACCACCTGTATGTTGGAATCCAAGAAGATTATTGCAAATTTGTGGGATGAGGCCATGCATGATATAGAATAAATTCAGAATAGGGTGCCACACTCATTCATGAAATGGAAGACCCCTTTCAAAGCATACTTCGGACACAACCCGGATGTGTTGAACCTACGGGTGTTTGGGTCCACTACATGGGCCTAGATTCCGCTTGATAAAAGAAGGGCTTTGCAACCGCAAAGAATAGAATGCCTATTTATTGGGTATCCTAATGAATCTAAAGGTTTCAAGATGCTAGATATCAAAAACAAAAATACCATCATCGAGATAAGTGTCAAGTTTGATGAGCCTCTTCAGGAGGTGGAACTAGTGAAGGAGAAAACTGCTGAATTTCCTTCCTATTCTACTGAATATTTGGATGAAGAAATTGGGGGTGATGACACTGATTTGAATCATTTAAACTCTAATATTAGTGTGTATAAATCATCAGATTCTGAATAAGAACCTGAAGTGCAAAATCATCTTCCTACATGGGCCCGACAGACACTCTCCTCTACAGGAGACAACATTGGAAATCCGGATGATCCAAGGAGAACCCGGTCTGATTTCCAAAGAGCAGGTATTGTGCTCTCTTGTTCTGATAATTTACTGTCCAAAACTTGTTATTTGATGATTAGTTCAGATCCAAAATCCTACTACCATGCTTGGAAGGATCCGAGATGGCAAGTTGCCATGGATGAAGAGATGAATTCTCTTCAGAAAAACACTACTTGGGAGCTAGTTTCTCTTCCTCCGGGAAGGAAATTGGTTCAATGCAAGTGGGTGTTTCGGACCAAGTTTGATACTGATGGAAGCACCTGAAAATATAAGGAAAGGATAGTGGCAAAACACTTCTCTCAGATCCAAGGAGTGGACTCCCATGAGACCTTTGCACCGGTTGCAAAAATGGACTCCATCCGCCTTGTTTTGGCAATTTCAGCATCCAAGCACCGAGAAGTGCATCACATGGATGTTACGTCAGCTTTTTTGCATGGAGATATTCATGAGGAGATATACATGAAGCATCTTGAGGGCTACATCATTGATCCATATTTGGTTTGCAAGATAAAGAAGTCACTATACGGGTTAAAACAAGCCCCAAGAGAGTGGTATTCCAAGATGGATGCCTTCCTTCTCTCACAGAACTTTTAGAGGTGTATATCAGATCCAAATGTGTATTTATAGTGGTATTATGGCCATATAATTATCATTGTTTTATATGTTGATGACTTACTGATCACAGATAGCACAGTTGCCTCCATTTCAGCCATCAAAACTGCTCTCCACAGTGCCTTTGAAATGAGTGATTTGGGGCTTCTAAAACAATTTTTGGGGCTAGAAATTGAGCAAAATTATGATGGGATTATGTTCACTCAGTCAAAATAAATTTCAAACCTATTATTCAAGTTTAACATGGCTGAATGTATGCCTGCACCATTCCCTTTCCTTTCAGGGATCAGCCTTGAAGAAGGAAAAAGCACACCTCCCATGGACTGCACTATCTATCGACAGCTGATTGGTAGCTGGTTGTACTTGACACATTCTCAGTCTGATATTTGTTATGCCATGAATGATATATCAAGATACATGCAGAAGCCTCATGATATTCATTGGAAGGCAGCCAAGAGGATCCTCTAGTATATTCAGGGAACCAAGACCTACGACATTCACTATGCTGCAGACTACGAGCTAGAGCTAGTTGGATACACAAATTCTGATTGGGAGGGTGATTCTATTGATCGAAAGTATACTTCCAGATATGTATTCATGTTTGGTGGTGGCCCCATTTGCTGTTAAAGCAAAAAGCAGGCTGCCATAGCACTATCTTCAGCAGAGGCCGAGTATCGAGGAGAGGTGAATGCTTGCATCCAAGCAGTTTGGTTGCAAGGCATTCTTTCAGAGTTTGATATTGGTAGTAATTTGTCCACTATACTTTTTTGTGACTATCCAAGTGCTATTAAGATATCCATAGATCCAGTTACCAAGAAGAGGACCAAGCATGTAGAGATCCACATGCATTATATCAGGGAGCTAGTGCATGACAGGACCATCATTCTGCAATACTGCCCAACTGATGAGTAGATTGCAGACATAATCACCAATATATTTTTAGAAAAGAAGTTCACTTACCTCCATTCACTGTTGGGGGTGAGTTCATCAGGGTGATTCATACTACTTTCAGTGTTCAGCTTGAGGGGGGATTTTTCCCACTGGGTTTTCCCTCTTTTCCTCACTTAGTTTGTTTTGAGCATTGTTTCAAAATTAGAATTGTACAGGGTGACCTATGGCCTTAGTTTCCAGGGCCCTAGCATTTTTGTGCATTTGTGTTTTCTAAGTCTTCCTGAGTATAGCTTAAGGGGGGGTGTTGGAGACATTTACCACCATACACACTCTTTTTGGTCAAATTGGCCTAGTTAAACCACTATCCTAAGTATTATTGACATTAATTGACATTAGTGGAGCATTAAATGTCATCATCCAATCACACCCACGCCTACCTTCAGTCAAGGAGGCTAACTTAGCCTTCTCCTACATTTGGGGAGGTTAATTGGAGCACTCTGGGGGTGATCTGAGTGATATTAATGCACCTAATTGCTAACTGGTGGTTACAATTAGTTAAATAGGTCAGTGAAGGTGCCTCCTTTCATTTAATTGATTATTTAATGGTTAATTAATGAACTGGAGTCAACAGGGGCGCCTCCACATTAGAGGAAATTTGAGGTCTAAAATGGGCCTTATAAGAAAACGTGCCAAAATAAGTTTTTGTGAGTTGGAATTCAAGAACCAATAGAATTTCAATAAAATAAGTCAACCATAATGGTTGAATTGACATATTTGTCATTAAAAAAAACTACTTTTTTTGTTTGTATTTTCGACATATCTCATTGTGTTTTTACAGTGTGGGTACTCGTTGGATGCGGAATTAAATTACGCATCCAACGAGCTCTCCCGATCGAAATTTAAGTAAAAACATAGGGAGATATGTCAAAAATACGAACACAAAAAGTAGTTTTTTTCTTTCTTCCTTCAAAATTAATTAATATTATTTTATTATTTTAACTCTTATTTTATTATTTTCCTTAGGAGGCCCATTTTAGACCCCAAAATTCCTCTAATGACCAACTTATGATGTTCAGTTCAACTTCAGTTAACCTCATTGGGGTTCATTGGAGTCATTGAAGTGCTATCACTTGATGGTTGGCTTGCTATGACATGTGTCTGATCTCTTTCAGTTGAGACTCATTCATTTATTGCACTCCGGCTTTAGTTAGGGTTTAGTTGAGTCAATTAGGGTTTTAATCAGTGGTGAACTAAGTGTGGACTATGGCTTACAGTCAGTTAAGCTAGACTCACTCATTCAATTTGAATGACCTCCTTAAGGATTCGAATTGCTCATTCATTCATGCCTGTAGCATGACATTGTAATTGTAATCATTCATTATTTATGTGAATACAGAGCGGCTACTATTCCTGTAGACTGATTACACCATTTCATGATTTATTTGTTGATTAATCTTTGATGAGATTGATACTTTGTTCCTAGATCAATATACAAGATTAATAGAGACTATATAGGTGGAGAAATTCCTGAGTTCCATTGATAGTGTCGGACATATCTAAACTACAACATAAACTACAACTTTGTATGTATGTGTAGGGCCTACCTTCTCTTCAAAGAAAGAGAAGGCAATCTAATGGGTGCACCGAGCATATTAATAAGCATGGGGTTGCATTTAAGCCCTGAGAGTTCCTTTTCAACACTATCCTTGTATACTTGTAGATGCAATAAGTGGACTTCTATTATTCTTGGGAGGTCCTAGAGCGAAGTCTACTGATGTTCTGATCCAATAAATATCGTAGTTCAATATTTTAAATGTTTCTATTGTGTCTAAGGTGCATTGTCAACATCATTTGTATATCTATGTATTTGAGTGTTTCTATGTTAATTCCAGAGTATCGTTGGTTTTGAAAGTTGCATACTTTTTGAATTCATAGATAGTTTTAGTATTTGTTAATAATATTCTAGTAGAACTATACAGCCTTAACCATACTTAATTAACCCTTGGCATGCATTTCCTAGAGTTTACTAAAAGTGTCCAAAACAATGACTACACCATTTTGGAAAAATCATACCGTTGACTTGGTGATAGCTATGAAAGATTGATGATGTGGGTTGGTAGATAAAAAGGGATACTACAACTTAGTGCCATTGGATTTCTTCAAAATGGCCTTGTTTCATTATCCATGCATGAAAGGGCAGATTTTTTATGTTTTAGAAAAACAAGGGTGTTCTTGCTTGGCCTTAGGATTCTCTCCATATGGGAAAGTCAGTTATTCCTTGTAGAGAACTTTGGAACTTTTAGATTTCAATTTGTACCTTTCTACAGGCCTGGGCATCCATTTTTCCGAATTGTTGGAAAATACTAAAAAGAGTGAAAGCACTGATTTGGATACTCCACTGCGTGCATCTGGATATTAGTTTGGAAAATCATGTGCATGGGTTTTACAGGAAATCTTGGATACTTAAGCCAAGTGCCTTCAGATTTCACCATAAA
Source organism: Pseudotsuga menziesii (assembly GCA_001517045.1). NCBI lineage: Eukaryota > Viridiplantae > Streptophyta > Pinopsida > Pinales > Pinaceae > Pseudotsuga > Pseudotsuga menziesii. The sequence goes on from LPNX010286948.1 coordinate 61,875, forward strand.
TTCTCATGTATGGTATGGCATGCATTTTCGTGAGCCACTTTGGAGTGATGTTTACTCTATTTTCTACATAGATTTCAGTTTTAAGCTATAAGAGGCATTTTTATCAGTTTGTGTGCATGCCTTTAAGCTTATGGAAGTATCCTAAAAGAGGATCTCCACCATACAGAATAGAGTATATAGGATGCTTCTAAAGTAGTGTCATAACCCGTGATTTGAAAATAGAATAATAATGTTGTAGACAAACCCTACTCCTTCTGTCTGAAATGAAATAAAAATAGAATACTTAAGCCCTAACCTAGAGCCTTCTTATATATCTGAGTAAGAGACCCTTAGGGCTTACAAAATTAGCTCAGATCCAAATATGGATTAATCCCCAAACTAGACCGAACCCTAGATCTATTTCAGTCCTGGGATATGCACCCTTATCTCTGCATGATGGATAATCTTTAATAAGTGGGCTCCATTAGGTAAGAGTAGGTATCCTTGGGATATGCACCTTACTACTATACTTCATGCACCTTATTTGACTAGGTCAAAATTAGAATTGTTCTAAAACTAAATAGTTCAATGCAAATAGAAAAAACAAACTGCTAATTGAAACTAAAGGTACTTTTCTTAACTTGAAAAAAAACCACTAACACACGCAAACTACTGAAAGGAGCTTGTTGTAAATATAACAATAATCCATTCTATAATAGTCACCCAACTCATAGCCAATGCACCATACTGCTGAGAAGAAGAATGAGGAAGTGAAGTCTCACTGTCTTGTTTTATGCTGCAACTGAAGCATCCAGACTTGGTTCACATGTGCACCCATGTGCAACGATGCTGAGAAGACTTCAGAGATAGATATTCTAACAGTAGTAACACACACAGGCTGCTGTGGAACACTCTAGGGGCCCATCAATGCAGGTCTCTCTTATGAGGACATTAACATAGAGGTTTTCAGGGTGGAGATATTGCCATTTATTCTGATAATAATAGTGATTGAGACTCCTATCTTAGTTCTACTTGTGTTTGCAGGTATAGTTGTTCTCTTAGAATTAGGTTTTCTATTGATTTTTTGGAAATTTCCTTTGCATTCTGCTTGTGGCCATTTTAATATGTTGTACTTTACAGTATTAGTCTTTAGCGGGTGTCAATGCACTCATAATCTTACCCTAATATGGCACTCGTAATCTCACCCTATAATATGATCTGATCTGATTATGCACCATTATGTTTTAAATACATTTAAATACATTTATATCAGTATGTAATCTTTGTTTATTTATTCCTTTTTCACTTGTCAATTTGTGTTGTTTCATGTGTTGTCTTAGTAATGAGGGATTGTTTCAAACTCCCTACAATTCTCATTTTGGAACGTAGGATTGAACATCCAAGACCTCAGTATGATAAGAGATAGGTTTCACCCAACCCTTTATAGTGGAATGTAAGTGCAAATCCTTCAGCAACATATCATAGGGTAAGTACAATTTTCCAGTATAATCAAACAATACAATACATTAATGGTAGTCTTTAGTCCAAAGCACAATGGGAAGGAAGTGCATTAATGGATGTTAATGGTAAAAAGGAAGTGGGAATGAAATAGGACATTAAACCTCATCATTCTTATGTCGTGTAGACATTTACTTCAATTGTTGGTACAAAGGAGGTGGCATCCAAGCATCTTACTAGTACCAAACTTGCTCATATGAACTTCAAGTTATTCATCAAGAATAATGCTTGCAAACTTAACCTTAAATATGTTAAGCGTTAAAAAAATTGCACTAATATATTTTTCTAAATATTTTTTTTAAAACATCTTGTGGTTACACTTGCTAGTTTCACATGTAAACTATGTTACAATGAAATGTAAATAGAGGGTAAGCCCTGGGAAATGGATTTGGATTAAAAGTAATGAGATGTTCTATCATATTGAAATATCATAAGAAACTCTGTAAATCTAATATTGTCCAGTGAATTCTAAGCAAATAAAATTTCAATATTTATTTCAACTTCAATTGGAAAATGGACTTATTAAGATAGGGACCACTCTCTTATTCTCTCTTAGAAGGCTTGGAAAGATTGTAATGTAACTATAAGGGATGCATAGTTTATCTAAAGGTCACTCCAAGTAGCCTCTACACTTTGCAACATCTCTCATGTATTTTCTATCTAATAAGGGGAACCTTGAACTCTATATGAGACTAGTGGGAATATACCATGGGGCCTTCCAATTAACCTTTATAAAATTGTGTAAGAAAAGAAATACCAAAACATAATCTAAAGCATAAGAAACAACAATGGCTCACACACAAGGTAGACATTATAAATTTACCCTGAAACCCTGAAACATGGTTATTTTGATAGAATCCCATTATTCCATCGTGTGTACAAAGAATGAATCAATATTTACATATAGGAAATTTGAATGACTTAGGAAGGAAATTCAAAATTCTCTCTAGTGAATGAAAACCTAGTTAGGGCTTAACTAGAGCTAAAATGACCTTAATTAGACATGTAATTTCTCAGAGATGAATTAACAGGGTCATAACTGACCTAAGTGGACAAGTGGAGGCTTAAACACATAAAATCAAGGAACAATTGCATAATAAACTCATGCATGTGAGGAATGCTTTCAGAATAGTCAAGGAGGGAACTACATACTCATAATAGTAAAGGAAGGCACTTGTAGCTCTTAATTAGTGGAGTTAACTCCCTAGAATCACTCCAACAAATAAAACATGTAGTGTCAAACCCTAAAATTAGGGAAATATACCCTAATTGAAGGAATGTTCCCTCAAATGATAGAAATAGACATGAGGATCACTTCCATGATATATAAATAGTGTATTACTCTCGTGAATCTAGCCTGGGATGAATCTCTCAGATGCCTTAAATGGTGAGATATAAGTTCGTAGGTGAGATATTGATGCTATGGGGAGGAAAATATGCTCTAATAAAATAAAATTATGAAATCACAAAAGTCACGAGCTCTTAGAATAATACTTTGTGGAGTTAAAAAAATACTAACACAAATTAAGTTGTTCAAAATCAAATACAATGTGTGTAATCTACACTAGATAATAGCCATGATACTTAAACAAAAAAATAGGGAATGTGTTCATCCTTGTAGACTGGGATGGGGATCTCATGGACCATATAGTAGGTTGAGGAAACCTAGAATACGAAAGGAAGACAATAAAAAAATAACCCTAACATGTAAAATATAGAATGAGAGGGTTGAATAATTTTATAATGGAAGATGAAAGACACTAGGGAATTTATTAAACATCTATACTTACAAATTTGGAAGATGCAAATGGTGGATGGACCACCACTCCTTAATGAAGTCATTCTTTAAATAGAAAAGATGATGGCTAGTAAACCCTAACCATTTTAACTGTCTTTCAAATATGTGTGTTTGAGGGGCCTGCGTATTTTTTTCTAAAAAACATCTCAACCACCCCTCAATGTAAACTTGTATCAATACTGCAATTATATCTTGTCAAACCCTTATTTTGAATAACCCTTCTTCAATTTTTTTGAGATCCTAGTGCTGCTTCCATGAGCTATTTAGTTGATCTTCATTATCATTCACATATACTACTAGCCAATTTCTCATTTTTCTTTCAGAAAAATTGGTGAGGTTATCAAATTGATGCCTCCATAAGCTTCTAATCTTACAAATCTTCCTCTATTTTCTCCCTTTTTAGAAGCATTGAATCTCTTATGAAAGGAGGGTCCCCGAGTTTCTTTTTTACTTCAGTGGGTTTCAAGAAAGTTGTGTTCTTTCTCTCCTACATAATACATCAAGTGGTGATCAATTATCAGAGGATGTCTATATGCCCTATCCATCCAACCTCTATTTTATTTTATTTGTTTTGAGAGGGGAGCACGTACTTCTTTCTTCTCACCACAATGATGCCTGATATATGGGACAAAAAGGTAATAACTGTGCCACAAACCTAAAAACATGACATAAGAGTTATTTAAAGCTGATATGGATTATATTCATTAATTAATATAGGTGGCAACAGGCAGAGAGAAAAATTCAATGATAGTTGTGTCCTTTCCAACGTTTAATCTTATTAATCTTCCAGATGTTTCTTTTCTTTGTTTTTCTTATATTTTGATAGCCAAACAAAATAACTTCTGGAAAATATCTGTTTTCGCTACAATTTGGAAATTATTGGGTTAGGTTCGAGTTGATTTTTAATAAAATGTTTTTATAATAAAAAACCTGAAAGAAGAAATCCATAACATTTGGCAAACTTTTGGCAAATCCCTGTTGTCGCTACAATTTGAAAAATACTGGGTTAGGTTCGAGTTGCTTTCTAACCTAGGGATTTTATAATGATATTAAATTATAGTCGAAGTTTTGTGTAAAATCCCTAGTGGTTAGGGTACGTGTGCCTTCTCCTCTATTTCACACTTGGGTGCATCTAATATACACCCAAGGGTAGGATGTCACACCCCAAAACTCTGTTTACCCCTATTACCTCTGTTTTCGTGGGTGCTGAATGAGGGTAAGCTACTCTAATAGCCTCTTCCTTTCCTCTATTGGCCTCTAATAGCATTTTAATTTCCTTTATTGTCTTGCTCTAATAGATCATTCACTTAGCCCATAATATATCTCGAGTATCACTACTATAACAATATCACTCAGCTATAATAATAGTGCACTATAACAACTAATAAACCTGAGCCTACAAGTTATTTGGAGAAGGACATGAAATAAAGTAAAGGGAAGAACAGGGTTATAGGGTAGGCATTAGGGCAATATGGAAAAAATAGTAAAGGGAAAAGAAGGGTGAGACAAAATGCATTAGTGATACTACCACGATCCTGGACTGTGAGGGAAATCTGATCTCTCTAGTCTCACTAAGCTTAAATCAACCTCGTTCAATGAACTGCTCTAATATATCGAATTAGTAATGAATTCCTGGAGATTTGCAAAATATTTTTAAAATTTTTAAAATCGAAATGAATTAGGGCATTTTTCTTGTTGTTGTCTGATTATGCGGTCCCTTGGGCACAAATATCCCTAGAATCAAGTCTAAAATATGAGAATAAGTCATGAGAATTCTTCTTTCTTGTGTAACGGGTTTAATAAGGAGGTGGTCTCTCAGATTGGTTCTATTTTTTGTTATAAAATGGAACCAATTGAGAAGGGTTTCAAATAGCCGGGGTATTGGCTTAAACCTTTAAATTATTGCGTTAATGATTGGAGGTTGATCATTAATAAATTTGAGAAAAGAATTAGTAATTGGTATTATCGGCTACTATATTTAGGAGGTAGATTGATCCTCATCCACTCGGTCTTGATTGGTATTCCAATATATTGGATTTAACTAGCAAGGATACTTGTTTCTATACTAAATACTCTTCAACAAAAGATGTTCCATTTCTTGTGGAGTTGGTTGAATTCCAGGAGAAAAATGCACTTGGAAAGTTGGGAGATCATCGCAAGACCTTCTCATTATGGGGGAGGGAATGTTAAAAATTTGGAATGGTTCAGCATTTAAGTACGATTAAAAAGTATGTGGCTGGATCTCTTTGGTAAGGGTTTATGGAACCATGTTACTCTCGCTAAATATATGTTTAACTCATCCTTGTTGGGGTGGCTTATAGATGTAGAGAAGACTGTTGACATGACATATTACTTTTGGAAAGGTTCTGTCAGGGTTTTTATTTGAATCAGCAAAGCCTTAAGCTAAATGGTGGGAAATGGAAAATTGATCATGTTGGGGGTGGACCCGATAGTTGGTTTGAAGGACTCCTATATTTTTTCTCCATAGCTTGTGGCTTATTTGAATGATTATGGATTGCTTACTCTCAACCATGTCCATAACGCACGTGGGTGGTCAAATTCAAATGCCTATTGGTTGGAAGCTGATGATTTGGAATTAGATGGTGAGTGGAAGGAAGAATGGTCTTGGTATACTGTCAATATCAATCGAGATGGTATTAGATTGAAGTACTGTGAGGATAAGTTAGTGCGGCCTATTAATGAAGCATCGGGTTAGGTTACTACCAAAAATACATACAATTTCATTGCTAAATCACTTTTGGTTCCTATGGTGGGGTGGTGGCAGCGCCATTTATGGAAATAGAAGATCCCTTTCAAAATTAAATGCTTCTCTTGACTTTGCGCATAAAAGAGAATTAACACTTGGGACAATTTAACTAGAAGGGCTTGGGAGGGTCCCAGTAGATGTTGCTTGTGCATTGCAGGTGAAGAAACTGTGGATCATTTATTCGTTGGTTGCTCTTTCAAATGGGCTGTGAGAAACTCTGTGGCCGATATATTGGATATGACTTTCAGGTGGGAGGATATGTCCTTGAATACTAATATTTCAATGGATAAAAACTGATCATGATTATTTATATCTCCCACTCCTATGTAATTGGATCATTTGGAAATATAGAAACGGTCTGATATTTGATGATAAGTGGCCCAATATTAGAAGATGTTGTGTTGGTATCACCGACTTGCACATAGACTATCCAGTAGCTAGCCATACTAAAACTCTCAGAAAGATTGGTTCAACATTGGAGTTCTCTTTTGCAGCAAGTTTCTTCGATGGGGCAGCGACTCATGGTACTGGTGGTGCAGATATCATTTTATTTATCATTACTAATCATTTCTATCATGTGAAACTTGGATGTGGTAAAAGCACTAATACTCATGTTGAATTATTGGCGCTTTGGACTTTGTTATTATTTTCCACTTATACTGGTATACCAATATTGAATATCTTTGGAGATTCCAAAGTTATCATTGATTGGGCCAATCACTCTTCTCATCTATAGGTGTTGGATCTTGACCAATGGTGTGCTCATATTAAATATTTGAATAGGTCCTTCCTTGCCCTCATTTTTCGGCTTATTTACAAGGAACATAATACTACTGTAGATAGATTATCGAAGGAGGCATTAAACATTGAGATAAGATCCTTAACTTTCTCTGAATTTTTGGAAGGTGAAAAGATATTTGAAGGCATTGTCCATGTCTTCCATTAATCCTCATCTATTATGGTTTATGTGTTGATCTTTCACTATAATTCTAGTTTTGAACTTGGGGTAGTGTAGGTTGGAACCTCTTTCCTAGGCTATCACTTTAGGATGATTTTTGGGCTATGTATTTTTCAACAATGCCTTGAAGTTTCGACATTTGTGCAATAATCATGACGATAGATGGATAGTGTTACTATGCATCACAACAATGTACATTTCTTACCTTTAATTCTCTGGAATATTAAGAAATTGTTTTTTTTTCTACTTGAAAGGAAGGACATTTAGTGTGGAAAACCTTTTTTAATTGGGAATAATGGAAGTTCGAATATAATGGACATGAGAGGGAAGGGACTTTTCCTTTTTATTTACATTGGGAAAAAATTTCTAAGCTTTGCTTTGGGGGTAATCAATGGGGAATCAAAATAAAAAAAGGATGGATCATTTCAATGTTGATGAATGATTGTCATGGTAAGCCTTATGGAGAGTTTTTTTTTTAAATGGAGAGTTTCATATATATATATATGTGTGTGTGTGTCTTTGAGTTAGGATAAAATTTTATTGTATGATAATTATGAGAAAATATGTTGAGTTGAAGTGTTGGAGGGAAGGTTTTTTTTTGGGAATGACAATGATGATAAAACTCAGAAAAGGGAGAGAGTTTTTGTTTTGTTTTTTTCTTCTTCGAAAGGTAGGCGCTGACTTGACGACCAAATGGACCAAAACAAATTCATCAACTCAAATTGACGGACACATGACGGAATAAATTTGGCGAACATTGTTGATGATGATGCACCGAACATCTTACATGACACAACTTCACATGAGCGATGTTGGGGTCAAATGGTGATGCCTTTTGCAAAACAAAATATGCATGTGACGAGCGTTTTGGCTGTGCCTCAACATTATATAAATGTTAGCATGATGACCCTAATGAGAAGAATAAGAGAAATTTAAAAGTTCACTTAATTTTATTGGCAAAACATATGTGATGGACCCTCTCATAAGATGTGTAAAGGCTAAATGACCGCGCACATGGAAAAACTGAGTATGGACAAGGAGAGGACATTGTTTAGGACTCCATGGTTGAGACGAAAAGAGATGATGACATCATTAAGGATATTCACCTTTAACATTATATTACCAAGCTTCATAGTCATGTCAATGTTGGACATAATTAGGTATAAAGTATTCATAAAAGTAAATTATAAGAAAATGTCTAATCTTATAATAAACTTGTATATGGTTAAGTAAATGCAAAAAATATATATAAGTTCCTTAGGTGGGAAGTTCCATAGTTGTATCTAATAGTTAATTTAAAAGTTAATATAAAGCTTAGACTAATCCTTATGCACATTAACTCACTCCCAACTGCCTCATGGAGTTCAAATTCTCATGCTAAGAGATGGAGTTCATCTAAATTTAATTTAATAGTTATGTCACTATTGGAATAATCTAATAGTTATCTAAAAGTTACCTGGCGATTAGAGTTGAAGTGAAGGTAATAGTTGTATAATCATTGGAGTTAAGCTAATAGTTGTATTTAATAATTAATCTAATATGTATCTATTATAACCGTGATTAGAGTGGAAGTTAAACTAATCATTGTAAAATCATTGGAGTTAAGCTTAATTTAAAAGTTAATATATTGGCAATTAGAATTAAAGTAAAAGTCATGAATGGAGTTGAAGTTAAGCTAATAGTTGTATCATCAATGTATTTAAGCTAATAACTAAATAGTTGTATCTAATAATCGGATAGTTGAAGCATATTAGCTAGATACCCAGCTATGACATGCATGAATTTATTAGGAGTTTGAGGAGTTTATTAGGAGTTTGAAATGTTTTATTAGGAGTTGACTCTTACATGAGTGCACATTAGCTGCACTCCTAGATGCCAAATGCAGTTGAACTAAGCCTTAAGTGATCATAGTTGAATTCAAGCTAATAGTTATAAAATCATTGGAGTTAAGCTAATTTAGTTATCCAATATAATTGTAGTTAGAGTTGAAGTTAAGCTAATAGTTCTAGAATCATTGGAGTTAAGCTAATAGTTGTATCTAATAATGTATGGACTTAAGCTCGTAGTTGTATCTAATAATCAGATAGTTGAAGATTAATTTTAATTTTTACAACTATCACTAATTCTACTTATCACATGTTAATTAAGCTATTTTTATGTTTTTGAAATTATTAATTTTAAACGATGACCATTGAATCAATAGTACACTTGTCTCATTCTCCTTCAATATTGGACAACACCCATAGAATCCTCTAGACAGTACACTTGTCTGGTTCTTGTACATATAAGCTTATAGACATAAATATAGTAAGTTTTTTTTTTTCACACTGAAAATGTTGAGACTTACTTCTTATGTAAAGATCATGTGAAAATCAAAATAATTCTACTAAATTACATACTTCCGCCAAAGTCAAAGATAAATCTAACATAAACCTACTAAATTACATACTTCAGCATGATCACACACCATCCCTTTTTGACCTGGCAGGTTATTGTTTGACCATTATAATTTTGCATACCTCCATTAATCACCGGACTTTCCGGTAGAAAGAAAACGTTTCAAAGTAACCAATTACTTTGCCATACTTTATCAGACTGCTCTTTATCCAGTCGCGAATTTCGACCTCGAAAAGATGTCACGCGTGGACTAAGTGGCCACAGGCCATCAATTAAACGGTGGTCTTTGAGCCAGCCACTTGTACATTTATTAAACAGCGCACGACGGTCTTGCTGTGCATTTCCGAATACGACTGGCAACCATACGCTGACAGTGACACAATACGACTCCTCCCATACCACGCCAGCCCCAGTCAAATTGGCAGCTTCCGCCGGGTTGCTTTAACCGCTGCTGTTTCATAGAGCCCTCCATTGCCTGCAGTCCCTCCGCCATCCACGGGTCACGGATTGGTATACATATCTATCAAGGAAGCTGCTATAATATTGATATAAATATCACCTTTGATGTATATATAATTTATATATATATATATTAGTATTCGATAGTGAAGATCTTGTATGGTGTTTGGTATTGGAAATTTAGAATGCATCAATTTTTAACATGGTTGGGTTAAATTTTTTTGGTATAAATGAGATTTGAATTGATAATCTTTGGATTTAGAAAACCTCTTAACCATACTTATTATTTTACATCTAGCCATCATCCACTCTTCTATGTATCAAAAATGGCGGTTAACAAAAATTAAAAAATTATATAAAAATTTCATTTTTTAATAATTTTAAACTATGAAAACAGTGAATATAAAACGATCGACAATATCTTATTTTTTTAATTAATTAATTTAAATTCTGAATCCTTGGTGGTTAACTCTGGCGAAGACGTTCCCTCCATATTTATTTCAAATTATTGAGCCTCCCGATTTATTCGCCTTTTTCCAAAATATTTTCTCAGTACGCTGAAAATTAAAGATACAAAGGATTTTGTAATATTTGTTTCCTAAATGGATTTAAAATTATTAACCCAGCGAAACTTTCGCATTTTCTAAGTCAAAAGTGGAACGACTTTAGCATTATATAAGTTTAACTCAAAAGTGGAACGGCATTTAAGCGTAATCGTTTGGTAAAATGTATTGAATTTCATCTAAATATCATATTTAGATTAAATGGATATCTTAATATTAAAATAAATTTATAAGTTTAACTATATTTTGTAATTTTTTTAATTAAGTTTAAATATATTATTTTATTTTAGAAATAAAAATATGTTTAAATATTAGAGGAATAATTAATATAGATTTATTTTAATTTTTTTTATCAAAGATCAAAAGGAATCAAATATCTTGAAGCTAAATCCTTCATCAAAATGACTTCTTCTAAACAAAAAAAATATAAATTATGATTTTTTTTTTTAAGATCACACATTAAACAAACATCATATTGTTATCAATATATTATTGTCAATATTATGCTTTTATTATTTTCATAAATATATTAATATTTTTGTGCCAAAGAGACTCATTCTATAGGGGAAATGTGTAACTCTTTCCGTGCTCATCCTAGAGTTGATATGTTCGTTATAACACAATAAAGAATATTATAAAAAATAATAAGTGGGATCAAATTAGATTTAAAATATTTAGAATTGCATATATATAAAACTAATAAATTAAAACCATAAACATTGGCACTCTAAAAAGAAGTTTGCATGCATATGGGAGTTTGGTAGATCCCCTTTTAAGATAGATCTATGCTAGTAAAATAATAAATCTACCATCCAAATATTCATTTATCAAAATTTATGTTATTATATTAAAATTTTGAATAATATATTAAATTTTTTTTTAATAAAAACATTGAAATGAAATTACTTGAAATACATTATTTCACCTTATAGGTTGAAGAGTTGAAATTAGAATTTTAAAAAGTAAAAATCTAATTATGAAGATTTTAATAAATGATCAAATATGACATCCAATTTATTACTATAATGGTTTTCTATTTTGAAATATTAAGTCAAGCCTTTAAATATCATATTCACAAATATTAACTAATACCTTTTTCATATTAACAAAAATACACTTTTCTCGTAAATAATAAGAAAACATACAATCCTTGCCCTTTGTTTATTCCCCTCAAATTGCAAGCTATATGGTAACGTATTTAAAGCCCCCACCCAGTATGTAAGGCGTGACTTACTTAGGAAAGTCACTTTAGTGTGAATCCCAAATAAAATGAACTTTAGCACAATCATGCGACAATGAAGTGACACTGAAATCAAACGTGGTTTCGCAAATTAACATGACATATTATTTCACACGATTAACATCCACATCCAAATGGCAGATCTATTATTTCATAAGTCAATCAACGCTCGAAATTATTAATTATCACTCCAAAATTCCAATTTCCGACCATATAATCTGTGTCTTATTATATGTAAGTGGATACATGGTCCATGTTTTGTTTTTAATCAAAATTTAGGTCCGGCCATAATACTTGTGAAAGACGGATAATTTTTGTTTTATTGGACGATATTTTGTTTTTATCTGCTACCATATTTTTATGAAAAACTAATAATTTTTGTGTTATTATGTAAGTGGAGGGGGGATATAATTTGTATTGAACCATGATTTAGCTATCAACAAATGTAACAGGTTAACCTTTACAAGAACATCCAAATGGCAGATTATTGTATGTTAATTAAACTTCAAAAATACTAATGATCACTCCAATACTCCGACCATATTTATGAAAGACGGAAAATTTTGTCGCTATCAACAAAGTCGGAATTTTGTAAATATGTGAGTCTTGATGAAAAATGATATTTCAAACATATTTATATTAATTTAGAAAGTTTGAAAACATTTTTTTTTTTTTACAAAGTGCTATCACGCATAAAATAATATAAACCTAAAAATAAAAATCTAATTTATGTTTTATTTTTATAGTGAAAATTTAAAAGTTCTAACCACGCCCGCTATCGTAGGCCTATATATAGAAGCAAGCAATTGAGACCTAGATATAGAAGCAAGCAATTGAACTTATATCACATAAGCAAGTAGAGAGTTGTAATTGCATTAGCTGAAGTTATGGCCCAGCAGGTTTCTGAATCTTTCTCAGCGACCTCCGATTTGAACACCAGAGAGTCATCCATGGTCTCACATCATCATGGAAATCTGTGGAATGACGATTTCATACAATCTCTCAACTCGCCCTATGGGGTAGTAATGAAATTACATCTATGATCACTCAGCTTCTGCTAATTTCTTCTTTTTGGTTTTGTTTTGGTCTGTACGCATACAGCTAATTTATTGCATTGCACCGTTTTCAGGAACCTGCATATGGTGAATACGCTGAAAGGCTTATTGAAGAGCTCAAACATTTACTTTTCAGTTACAATTTGGAAGAGAACTGCAATGATCATGATTTAATCAAACGTATTCAGATCGTCGACACAGTTCAATGTCTCGGAATTGATCGACACTTTCAACACGAAATAACAGGAGCTCTGGATTACATTTACAGGTAAATCAGTTATATACATATGATCAATAAATGTTATCTAGTTCATAGTATTTGATGTCAGCTCGCATACAGTTGCCCCGTTCTGCGCGAATATATTAGTTAACTGGTTCTGTGTATAACGACAGTACTGAGAGTAATTATTCGTTCATTAAAATTAATCCTCGGTGATGAGCAGATGCTGGAACGAAAGAGGCATCGGAGTGGGATCAACTGATCATTCCCTCATTAAAGATCTGAACACTACAGCTTTGGGATTTCGCGCTCTCCGACTCCATCAATATAACGTATCCTCAGGTGGTTGTTGCAATTTGTCTGGGTAATTAGCTACATATCGATTTATGCATCTGGATTATGCAGTGAGATGAGTTAATTAATTTGATTATCATATAATTATACCTTGTCTTGAATAGGTGTCTTGGAGAATTTCAAGGATGAAAAAGGCCACTTCTTTTGCAATTCCCCCGGTGAACAAGAGGAAGTAGATAAAAGAGTGAGAAGCATGTTGTCACTATTTCGGGCCTCAAGCATTTCATTTCCCGGAGAAAAAGTGATGGACGAGGCAAAGGCCTTCACAACAGCTTATCTAAGCCAATTTTTAACAGGACGGGATGTCTATGTTGATCAAAGCCTTTTGAGAGAGGTAAACTTCAATATCATTAATTAGTACTCTACGTTTACTCTCACATCAACAAAGGCTTCATTTCGTAATTTGATTGCCATTCATGTCCTGCATGTAGGTGAAATACGCGTTAGAGTTTCCATGGCATTGCTGCGTGCCAAGATTGGAGGCAAGGAGCTTTATCGAAATATATGCAAAAAACGATTCATGGCTCAAGTATTAACCTTCTCTTACTATAATATTTCAATTAATCTTGAGCTTCTGTATTTTGTTATACCTGCGCTAATATGTGTTGCAACCTATTGTTAAGGTCGATTATGAACCAAAAACTTTTAGAGTTGGCGAAATTGGACTTCAATATTCTACAATTCACGCATCAGAAAGACATTCAGCTTATCTCAAGGTTGTACTTCAACATTCCGATAGATGATGTTATTAAGAGGATGAATGTTATTATCAGAGATAGGGACCTAACTCTACAGAATTATTATTACGTCGTGCACACAGGTGGTTGACAGAATCAGATATAGCGGAGCTGAATTTCTATAGGAAGCGTCACGTGGAACTTTTCTTTTGGATAGTTACAGGCACATTCGAGCCTCAGTTTTCTCTAAGCAGAATTGCATTCACAAAAATTGGTACAGTGATGACTATTCTAGATGACATCTATGATACTCACGGAACCTTGGACGAACTCAAAATCTTTACAGAGGCACTCAAACGGTAAATTCTAATCAGAGAATTTGTAGAACTTGCAATTGATAGATATATTTCTAGATTTTGAGAATATTCAAAACTCGCTATAATATATAGCTGTTTGTTTACTTTTGTTATGCTGTACATATCTTTGTTAAAACTCTGAGGAGAAAATCTCGTAGTACTGAGAACGGTCAACTTGTTTTTGTTATCTATTTATTTGTTTTTCTATTTACGTTAATTAAGATTATAAAAGTGAAGTAGCAAAAGGTTAGGTATTTTTTTTTATAATGTGGCATAGAGACCTTTATCAGAAAACTTTAACATCCCCTAGCTTCTAATATTATTGTGCCATTTGCAGATGGGATCTTTCGATGATAGATTGCCTTCCACAGTACATGAAAATTGCACTGAGGTTCTTCTTCAACACATCGAATGAATTGACTGCTGAAGTTGTGAAAAAGCAAGGGCGGGATATGTCTGCTTACATAACAAAAAATGCTGTATGTGTGTATGGTTTATGAATATAGACAAAGGGGAAAGTAATTATTTTTCATTGAAATCATTGTTAATATTCTGAAGTGATTGCTTGTTTAGTGGGAGCGATTTTTCGAGTCATCTCTGCAAGATGCGGAATGGATAACGAGTGGACATGTCCCTACGTTTAACGAGTACATAGAGAATGCCAAAACGACCACTGGT
>LPNX010286955.1:0-73034 GCA_001517045.1 Pseudotsuga menziesii
TTGAACAACAGAGGTTGGATGGGGAGGTTCAACTTGAAAACCAGAGGTTGAACGGGTGCACTCAACGTGAACACCAGAGGTTGAGTGACTAGATCCAACTTGTACAACAGAGGTTGGATGGGGAGGTTCAACTTGAAAACCAGAGGTTGAACGAGTGCACTCAGCATGAACACCAGAGGCTGAGTGGCTGGATCTGACATGACCTTGAAAGGTGGGAAGGATCTCACCAGCGTGAACACCAGAGGCTGGATAGGAAGGTTCAACTTGAAAACCAGAGGTTGAACGGGTGCACTCAATGTGAACACCATAGGTTGAGTGACTAGATCCAACATGACCTGCAGAGGTTGGATGGGTGCCCCCAGCCTGAACAAACGAGGCTGGGTGGTGAGGTTCAACTTGACTTGCAGAGGTTGAACGAGTGCCCCCTTGCTTATGTGCTTTCTTCCTATTCCTCCTTCTTTTACTCCTTTTAGACTGCTGGTTACTAGTATCAGTACTTTCACCGCATGAGGTAGAAGGAGGAGGAGAACTAACTATAGGTGAAGGGGAGACAGTGTTTTGATGCCCTTGATATAAGGTGCTTACTTGAGAAGCATCAGGAGCATTCAGGATAGTTGGAGTGGAAAACAACCACACCGGTAGCCCTATGGTGAATCCTGGAAGATTCAAGGTGGCCATCAAGGGAACACCAACATTCCCTGTGAGAGGAATATGACAAGGAGCTCCCATCAAGGGGATCTCTTGGTTGGTGTTCGAAGGGGTGCTAGCCATAGCTTCAAAACAAGAGACAAAGTCTGAGGTTGATGATCAACCAAAATTACAAAGCAGACACCTAAAGGCCCACTAAGTACAGACAAACCACACAGCACTCACTAAAAATATCCTAGAGTCTCAAGCAATCTAAACAGGCTATAAAGATATACCTTCCAGAAGAAGGCTGATGAACGGTTACTTGGCGTCCTTGAGGGGTTCTCAGGCACAAGCGGAGGAATCACCCACCACCCTCCAGCACTTTCTATAAGGGTTACCTTCCAAGTCCGTCCGAGGTGAACCAGAAATAAACTTCTGGTTTACCTGTGTATGAGCCCTAAAAGACAAGAGACTAAAGGCTACCTTGATAATACCTACTGTCTGGGGGGACAGTCGTAAGCCGAACTCGTACGCATGGGTAGGGTAGCTGAGCCCGAAATTATGCCTAGACAGAATCCCCAGATGCACAAAAGTCCTGGGTTACGTTTTGACAAGGATTCAGGGGGTTATCCCCTCTGTCCAAGCCTCCACGCGGCCTCGTGCTTAACTCCCGTTTGAGAGGAGCTTCCCAGATACAGCGGTAGAACCAAGGATTTACCTAGTGATAGGCCACTCTACGTCTCAAATTTAACACTTGTGGGGAGTTAAAACTCCCTAACCCACAAGTCTAGCCTAAGCTAGTTGGTGTATGACCCTATAAAATAAAACTTGCTAGTAAATTTTAAAATTATATCGTTTATTTTATGGGTTGTTTTTTACTCAGAGGGTAAATGGCATGAAACTGATGTGATGTTTTGACTCAAAAAATGAAAACAAAATGACTAAGCAAAGAGAAATGAGATGCAAAGAAGCAAATAGATATTTTCTTTATATTTTCAAATAACTTGAAAGTCAAAAAAGATCAAATCTTTTTATATTTTTTAAATTTTCAAAAACAATGCTATGCTATGCAAATCTAGACTAACAGCCTAATCTATATGCATATAAAGCCAAGATGTTTTTGTCTTTTTATTTTATAAAATGCAAAAGAAAAATCAGCCTATAAACTAATGCAAACAAGTACTAAAAGCAAAGCAAATAGAAAACTACTTTATACCCCAAAAACAAACCCTAGGTTTCCCTAAAGTTGAATATAAACCTCTTTTAAAAGGAAAGCTTACAAAAGTAAACAAGCCAACAACTTTGGAATGAAAAGACTAAGCATAAAAGACTAACATAAACACAGGTCAAGAAGTCCTAAGAGTCAATCTAAACATACAACCAAAGGCTGCTCAGCACCTTGTCCAACAAGGTCAAACCAAAGAAAGAGGCAGGGGGAAAAGCAACAAATAAAAGTTCTTTTTTAATTTTCTTTTATAAGATGCAAAAGAAAAACTACCTACAAACAAAGCATGCAGATAAAAAGAACAAAGCAAAAGGAACTTTTCTATACAACCATCCAACAAACTTTAGACCGAACTAAAGTCAGCATAAACTCTACTTGGAAGGAAGGCTTGCATAAGAGGCAAGTCAACAAGTTTGGCAAGGTGAAGTTGACCAACAAAAGGAGAAGGAACCAACACCAACAGACTTCTGAAATCAAGCAAAGGCCCCTAACAGAGGCTGATCAGAAACATAAGCCAAAAATACCAAACCAAGCAAAGGAGATGGGAGAAAGAGCAAAGAACAAAACCTAAAGCTATAAAAGGCTTACCACATAGATAGAAAACAACCAAAAGGATGACACTAACTCCCTAGAGTCATGCACCTGCAGAGGACCCTAAAAGACCTACCCAACAACCCAGAAACAGAGGAAAAATCCCCAAAAGAGGAGAAAACACTACTTATAGGGGAATGCGCGACTGTCTATAAGGGCAACTCGCGCATGAGACGCGACTGTCCAGTGCAGCAACCCGCACATACAATACCGTATACGTGACTGTCTACAACAACAACCCGCGCATAGGTAGCAAAATCCCAAAAAGAGGTCAGAAACCACCCGAACAAGGCAGGGGAAGTGTGTAATCAAACTTATAAGGTGTTCCTAAGTGGCAAGAGGGACCTGAAACAATGCAAAAACTGAAATAAATCAAGAGAAAAACCCCAAACAGACAAGGCTCTCCCCAGCGGAGTCGCCAGTTCTGTTGTAAAGGAAAGTGTCCTATGGCTAGGGTTTAAGAGGCCATCAACGTACTGGGGTTGAAAGAGAGATGCACAATGTTCAGCAAGTATATATAAACAAGATGAGAGATGAGAAAGGTCCACACCTGATAAACTGAAGGCTGGTCCAAGCTTTCTCTTCAATCCTCTTCTCGCTCCTCCCGCTCCAAGAGACCTGCAAAACAAGTTATACCTTCCTCAAACCATTATGACCATATATAAGGCAATGATAATCAAATAAATCTGAAATAATGATCTGGATAACATCATCATATGATCATAAACAAAGATTCAGTCACACATTGAACAATGATTTGGGAAGAAGAAGGACATCACATCTTTATTAATCTTGAAAACAAGTACAAGTATACCTTCTCTTCAAGTTTGGCACCTCACGAAACCTTGATCTATATCTGCTGCTTCTCTTCTCCAAAGAACTCAGCCTCCAAGCTCTGCAACACAAGGGGAAGACCTCTAGTGCAAAGGTGTGGGAAAAGAGAGTCCCGATTCCTCCAGCATAACAATGCAGAAATTCCAAGTCCCCTCTCATGGCCTTCCCTACCTCTATTTATATGGATGAAATAAGGTAGTTCGAAGGTTAGAGAAGTTACAGCAGTTAAGGAAATCCAGTTATATGACATAACTAATCTCTACTTAATGCATGTTTTAAAGTTTAAAATGTTAAGATACACATGCGCGGGTCTGCAGTAGAGCAACCCGCGAGTGATGCGCGACTATATAGAAGAGCAACCCGCGCATACAAGGATGCGCGACTTGCTACAAGGGAGACTCACGATTGATGCACGAGTTGTCAATATATAGAGTCGCGCATACATCCTAACATAGCTAAATGGCAAAGTAACTGGCTGGATGAAGGCAGAAATGTATTCCATAATAAGCCAAGCCATAGTATTCTAGGCAAACGTCAATCCATAAGTGTCCTTTAGCGTGCCGACATAAAGAAAGTCGGCACTCGGACGGAGAGGTGCCATTCTGGTGTATAATAGACAGGTCCTTTTCGCCGGGTCCCAAGCAATAAAATAATCGCTGGAGAGGTCAATTTTGCTTTTATAGGACACCCCCGATTAGACATGTGGGAAGCATTTATTTCCGCAACCGCTACTTATCTCTAACAGCCGTGCATCTTTCTCCTCCGGGTTCATTTCCGACCGTTGATCTCCTCTGTGCAAATTCCTGGCCTTCGGATCGTGCACCATGTGCGCTTTTCTACCGGGCATCTTGGCGCTAAGCACCGAGTAAGTCTCCATTCCGGGGTCGCTCGTGACCGTCGATGTGACGTACTTTCACCCCTCACCGTTGGATCAAACGCCACGTCCCACATTCCGCTGAGCCGTCTGCCTTTATCTACCATGCAACTCTGGGTCCCGGAAACATCTACAACCATCAATCTGATCTTCCTTTACAGGCGGACCGTTGGATCATGTGGCGCCCATCCAATTCCGCTGGGCTCCTTCGCTTTATCCGTCGAGCAACTTTAATCAGCGGAATTGCTCCCAGCCGTTGATGCGATATCCCTTCAGCTACGCACCGTCGGATCTTCAGTCGCGTACCCAATTCCGCCGGGTGCTCCGGGATTATCCGCCGTGCTAGTTCAACCTCCGGAATCATTGCTAGCCGTTGATCTATTACCCTCCGATCTCCAACCGTTGGATCGGGAAGCATGTAATGAGTTCCGCCGGGTGGCTCAAAGGTTATCCCGCGTGCATGTTCATCTCCCGGAAACCAAAATAGCCATCGATCCACGCTGTCTTTAATCCTCGGCCGTCGGATTTACCTCCACGCATCCCTTCCGCTGGAAGCTCTGGTGTTTATCCACCGCGCAGGTTCCGGCTGCGAAATCAATCCCAACCGCCGATGTGATCCGATTCCTTCCCTCCACCGTCGGATCATGAGGAATATATGTGATTCCGCCAACTCCCATTTCTTTAACTAAATTGCACCTTCCCCCGACAGATTGGTTATGAACCGCAGATCATCCCCGAATCAATTTGTAACCATTGATTTGTGCAGGCGGCTAAAGGCCCGCACTTCTGCTATCTTCCTCGCATGTTTTGAAAGGCGGAGGGAGTATTAGCCATGGATTGGCTCCTTCTTTCGATCACAGCCTAGGATTTTTGTTAACTTGGCTGCTCTTTTAGACCATCATGTCACCTTTGTATCATATCTTTAAACCAAAGTATTTAAACAGCACAATCTTATCCCCCCCCATGATCTTATATTGCTTTTGTTCAATACAGGTGCTAACAAAGAGCACATGGAGGCACACTAATGCATAAAAGGGGTTACAAAAAACCTCAAGGAGGTCTAAATAGGTGAGGTAGGGCATCCAATGGGGTCATAAATATCATGGAAGCACAAAAATAGGATCATCAATGCATGGTGTAAGAGTGGAAGCTAGAAAATAGCTTACAACCCTAAAAACTAGGAAAAGGGATCATAAATGACCATAAACACATAAATGTGTAGGAATATATTCCCAAGGAGGGTTCCCTATGCAATATGGGCCCACTAAAGTGTGCAAAATATGCAAAAATATCTCCATAATCCATAATTATTGAGAATAGGGTTTGTTGTACATGGTTTAGGTGACGAACATTATTAATCTCACCAAGGTGCAAATATGAATTGGGATGGACAAAGTTAAGTCAACAATAAGTTATAAGGCGCTAGGGATGTCCCCATTCCCCCTCACTTTGTGGAATCCATGGTCCCCCATACTCTTTTAGTTTCCTTTGTTGATCCAGCTGTTTATTTAATCAATCATTAAGAACATTCAAAGATAGCAAAGATTCTAGTAATACCATTAACATTAATAATGACGCCAAAGTACAAGGTCATGCTATCAAACATTAATAATAATTCCTTAATTAAATTAATCATGAAAAGGAGAAAAAATTCATAATCATATAAAATATCATAAGTCCATAATGCAAGAGAACATAAGTCACATGAAGGATCATAAGTTTGGGGCTTAATAACTAGGGTATTACATATAATAATTTGAATGCATACCAATCATTCTACATATTCTATTTATCGCACTTGCTCATATACTGTTGTTTTCTTATATGCCACCTTATACATTTTAAACTCCATCCATGAAAGAAAATGTTTGTTAAGGAAGGGAACAACATCTAGAGGATGATGCTTACACTTACCAACAATATTACACTCAAGAACAATAAAATTCATCATAATGAACTAAGACAAAGAATTTAATGTTTTAGGGTTAAAGGAAGGTATTTGGATACCTCATAACTCCCTACAACTATTACAATTATCATAAGAGGGAATGTGAAGTGTCACGTCCCCTCCCATCCGAGAGGTTGCGACCTACGAGCTGATGCTATCATTTGAATAGGGATCTAAGCCCTGTAACGTCCCCAACCCTCCGACCGGTGAAGAGGACGCTACCAATATACTATCTATCTGGGAAACTAGCCCCATAAAACATAAAATAAAATGCATTGAACTCAAGATACACAGATGCATAAGGAATTAACATTCCGCGAAAGCAAATTACATTTAGTTCAAGCATTCAACACATCTTACATGTTCATCATAATTTACATAAACAAAACAATTGCATGGGTGATTACACAAGAATACTTGTCTTTGAATGAAGCTCCCTGCAACCAGCTATGTCGCTGCAATGTTCCACCCAACCATCGGCCAGTGTGCTCTTTAATCTCTCAGCAACACTGCCACCCTCGAGATGGGCATGATTCCCATAAGGAATAAGGAAACTAAACAGGCTCACACATAGCTAAAGATATGTCAAAACTCAGTCAAGCGATCACGGTTGGGTTTATCAAACCAAGAGTACACAACAACACATAACCAAGCCAACAAGTTGGGTTTATCAGGTTATCAAGAGATGGAAGCACTGTCTGCTAAGCTAGTGGGCTCACTGAAGAGCTAAGGATGCCTACACCAGAACTAGCTTGACTCCTAGGACATCTACACACACCCAACACAAGGAATAATTCCCTTCTCTGCTGCACAATCCCTTAGGACATGACTTCCCTTCCAGTGCTATTCAGGGGGTGTACAGAAGAGAATCAACCCTCTAGCTCTATCTATGAGGCTCCTGCAAAACACTAGGTTTTTCAAGCAGACTCCTTTCCACTCCTACACAGTCCAAAGACCAATTGCATACACAGCAATATTCACCATTTCTGGGTAGAGGAGAACAATTCAGCCACAGAATTAATTTCCATGGAGGGTAAGAATAACCCACTAATAGCAAGCCGTATCCTAGGGACATTTTGGCCCTAACGTGGCCAAAAATGAATTCATCAACAACACTTAAGAGGATGTGGTCTCTCCTCAAAATCAATGGGCAACACAAAAATGATTTTCAGCTTGGTAAACATTGGGGAAATGCAACAGAAATCATTGGGGAAGAACCCAACCACAAGAACATCACAAAATGAAATTCTTAGACTCCATAAAATGAAGAATGACTATCCACGTGAGGAAGAAATACATAGCAATCCAAAATCATGGATTTCACACTCAGGAAACTTCCATCTGTTTGAGAGAGAGCCCAACGTGGATTTATGAAGATGGAAGAAAACATCCAAGAGCCCAAATCGTGAAGGAAGAACACACAACCAACAAAATCGTGGAGGTAAAATAGCTCCTAGGCTTCCCTGCATGAGCAAAATGAAGAACGTGGGTGTATGACAGAATGGCATACGTTTTTGGGCATTTTCCTTTCCATGGAAGTCAAAACACATTTTTCAAAAATGGGTCCTCTGCCCAAATGGACTTTCTGCCCATACTCTTCCCACTCCATGCAATCACTAACTAAACCACATTCTGGCAGAATTTAATGATTGGGGAAAAAGACAAAATGGGTAGTTGAGGGTTTGATGGGATCTCCCTTTGACATTTGGATTTTCCCCATTGGCCCCAAACGTTAAATATTTCCCCCTCCATATCCTTAGGAAAATCATGCCCCCATCTCATTATTTGTTGCATAGACATAGCTAGTTGTGGGTTTTTAATTAAATTACATATTTACATGATGCCAAAAAATTATAATGTGCCGGCTAGCACGAAATATACCTTAGGCAACGATTTTAATCGTCGGAACATAAAACGATAAATCGATGGCGGGGATTTTTCCTTTAGCTCCACACCACGATTAATTACAATATATACATCATATACATTTTAATGCAAACGGGGTCAAAACCAGGGTGTTACAAGCCCTGTGGACATAATCAATAAAAAATGCATTGAAGTGGCATACATATACAGATGCAATATATAGTGGAAGTAAATACATTCATCAAAGAATTTAACATGTTCATGACAATTCATAAAAACAAATACAGTTGTATAGATTAAACACAAGAAATACTTATCTTGAAAATGATTTGTCCCGCAGCCAGCTATGTTGCTGCAACGTTCCACCCAACCATAGGCCAGTGTGCTCATCAATCTCTCAAAAACAATGCCACCCCCGAGCTGGGCATGATTTCCACAAGGAATAAGGGAACTACAACAGGCTCACACATAGCCAAAGACACATCAAAATCTAGCCAAGCCAAAACTACATTTGGGTTTATCAGGATGCTAAGGAGGTGGAAATATTGAACTTCTAAGCTAGTGAGCTCAACCACTGAGCTATGGAAACCTACACCGGATCGGGCTTGGAACCTAAAACCTCTACACACCCAACACATGGAAGCATCCCCTTCTCTGCTACACAGTCCCTCAAGCTATTCCTTCCCTTCCAGTGCTCTTCAGGGTGTGCAAAGAAGAAAACCAACCCCTCTAGATATGTTTGTTAGTTTCCTTCCTACACTAGGTTTATCAAGCTAGTTCATACCCAATTCCACTCCAAACCAGATCACACCAAAACAAAATGCAAGTTCTGGGTTTGAGTAAAAACGTTTTTCAACCAAAAACGTATTGGTAAAATGGAGAAATCGATCCCTAGGTGAGCAATTCAAACTCAGCAACAATTATGGGCATTGCATGAGCCAAAACGATTGCTATGAACCCCAAAATCGTGAATCCTTCCTGGTCATTCATTCAACAACCAAAAAATGAATTTCGTGGGCATGGAAAAATGAGTAAACAACTGAAATCATGAAGGATAAAAACCTAGGAAGGTTCAACTGTGTGAGAGCTCAACGTGAATGAAGGATGGATGATAGAAAACGTCTAGGAGCTCCCCAAAAACACGAGGAAAGATGAAACATGAATGCATGAGGAAATGGGCAGCAAAAATGGGCATTTTCTTGGCTCATAAGTCAAAACACGTTTTTCCAAAAATGGGTGCTCTGCCCAATTCGAATTTTGACGTCCATACCTTGCCCATCCCATGCAATAACTAACTCAACCAATTTCTTTGGGCACAAAAGACAAAATGGGTGGTTGAGTCTTTGATGGGTTCTCACTTTGACATTTGGATTTTCCCCATTGGCTCAAAGGTTTGAATACCCCCCGCCCGCCCTTATCCTTAGGAAATCATGCCCCTGTCTCTTTTATTGTTGCATTGGGATACTAGTTGTGGGTATTTTAATTAAATTGCATATCTACATGATATCCAAAATTGTAATGTTCCTGGCTAGCACGAAATACCATCGGCGTCGATTTTAATCGCTGAAACATAAAACACTAAATCGATGGTGGGGCTTTTTCTTTTAGCTCCACATCATGATTAATTACAATATATACATCATATACATTTTTAATGCAATAGAGGTCAAAATCGGGGTGTTACATGAAGTGTTAAGAGTATTTCTCGATATCACATGGAAAGGTCTAGTTGTTGTAACAACAACCACTATGTACAATATTCAAAGTGAATGTATTGTATTATTTATATTTGCATGTGTAAATTGATAGTGATTGCAGATTTGTATATTATGCAATATTATATTAGATATTAGTATAAGAAAGATATGTGATGGGATCCTCCCCATGTGTATAATAAGACTTCATGTGCCCATTAGAATTAAGAAGGGTAAGTATGAAGGTCATTTAGCATAATGTGGAATAGGTCCACGATGCTATTAATTAATAAATAAGTCTCATTATATAGTTAGCATTGAATAAATTAGAATGTGGCGTCATTAAAAAGCACCCCTATTACACTCTTAGGGAGGATCCCACCAATAATGTTGGGGCCCTCCAAAGGGATCATATAGGCACATTAGAGTTGAGAATATGATAAGTATGGTGGACATTTAATGTAACATGGACTAGGTCCATACTGTTACTTAGTATTAAAGAAGGTCGATTAGGTAGTTAGCATTGAATAAATATAATGTGAATTTATTAAAGGTTTGCTAAGTAGTTGACATTTGGTTATGGTTAGAGTTTTCTAGCTAGACATAAATAATTTTTTATTCATCCTTATAAATCATTAACAATATATTGTATTGGAGTTTAGTTCAGTGGGAGGCTACCTCTATAATAAATGAATAAACATTAGTTGATCTTTCAATAAAAGGATAATTACATGGTGTTTCTCAACTTTGAACATTTTATGATTGATTGAATTATAAAGATTTTCATAAATAAATGTTTTTTATTCAATTTTTAGGAATACAGATATTATAATATGATATCTATTTCTTAAACGAAAAAGAAAAAGAATTTTTTATTTATTTATTTTAGGAATAAAGATATTATGATATGATATCTATTTCTTAAAAAGTTTTTTTTTTCATTTTTTTCAAATTTCAATATAAAAGGTTTTCTTCTAATCCTATTCACTAAATCGTGGCCATGTGAATGCCACTAGCTATTGCATTTCACAATTTGGATTACAAGTATAGTGAAACTTGTACCATTTAAATTTAAAGCCTCAAAACCCTTCAAGAAAATATGTATAACATTAATATCTCTCTGCTTATGAACCGAAATTAATGTGATTAAAAGTAGAGTGATTGGGGTATTTAAAAATGGAATAACTTATCGACCCGACCATTTGCATCAATCCGACGTCCAGCAAAGCATCATCGCTGCCTAAATGAAGCCCTGATCGTCCGATTGGTGCAAATAGTCGGGTCAATAGGTTATTCCTGTAAAAATTGGAATCATCATAAATATTCACAAAAGTATCATCAAACATAATATCAGCATGATGGGAAGTATATAGTATCAAATTTATTTCAAATAAAGAATTTTTGTTTAATATACCTAACCTCCATGACAAGTTTTCTAATGGGTTTCTCTCGGTTGGCATGGTCCTTTAAAGAATACAAAGAAATAATATTGAAGAATATTATGCTATTTATGGACGCTTCTAAGTCCTCCAATCGGTTAGTTTATGTGATTTTACATGAAACAACTCCTTGTTGGATCACGTGGGTTTATCACGAAATCTTCTGTGATTCGCACACAAAATCTTCGGCATTGGTCCATTGGGTAAAGGTGGAGTGGTTCTTTAATTTAATTAAAGAAAAGATCTTTGACTTTCAAACATGCAAGGGAGGTAAATTAGAGGAGTGACTCTGATTCCATTTTCATTCAAGTTGAGATAGATAATAATTTTTAAATTAAAGCAAAAGGGGATGTATATTTTATTACGAAAATGAAGGATTCGTTTTAATAAAAAGAAGGGAGATGAAAAGAAAAACATTATGCACGGTGGGATGTTTTTTTAATTAAGTAGGTGAGAAGGGGCATATTGAATTTGTTGGGGGGTTTTCATTTTAATATTCTATATTCATGATCAAATTTTTAGGTCCTTGTCTTTTAGTTAGGATTATATTCATTGTTTTTATTTTTAATATTTGTTTATAAGATGAAATTATTTAGCTTTCATTATTCTTTCAAGTTAAGTTTTAAGATAAAATATATACGAATATGTCTTACGTATGTTAATCAATATACTTTTTCTATCATATTAAAATGTAGGACAGGGAATAGTAGTAGGGGGTGTGGACATGAGAGGGATGAATAAGTATTGCATTGTAATAGTGGGTGATTTAGGAGTCTGTTGAAAGGGGGACTTTTTCTTGTTGGGAAATGGACCCAATAAGTTTTACTGAATGCGCCGACACTACATGGGGATGATCCAAAGAACGATGTCGAGGGGCATCAGGAAGGATGGTGTACAAGTACTTGGATTGTGCATAGATGAGCTTGAAATGTTGGTCCTTCAAGATGGTCTTTTCTTCAGTTTGTAGAAATGAGGTTGCCACATCTTTTGCTATTCTGGGCTGGAGAGATTTGAAAAATCGACCCAACAGGAACAAAGGATGTATCTCTTTTTGTACAATGTGTGATGTCTATGCCACTCATGGATGTGGTATGCTATGTGGGTAGAGGTATTCTGTCAAAATTCTATGAGAATCTTGAGATCGAGTTCGCGGTGTATGGGTAGCTGAAAATAAGTGAGAAAGGTGGTGGCAATTGTCCCAAAGGTGGCATGGGATGACCTTGGTAAAATCACATACCATTTTGCAACAGTTCCTATGAGAATTTGTTAGAAGAGGTGAAGCCTCACTAAGTCCTCCACTATGCACAATAGAGACAAATGCATAATAGCATGGAAAAATAAAATCACAGATGTGCAATAGAACGATTAAAACACAGCTAGGCCACACAAACAGTGAGCAAATTATCACATGGGTGAGGGTTTGATAAATTGCGCTAATTGTGCAACTGGGGAAGGAAAATGTGTGCAAGCAGTATGCCCAAGGCATTGAGATCCATGCTATTGTGTACAAGGGTGGCTAAATTATGGGAATTAAGGGTATGGACCTCTTCACCCGCAAAAGGAAATAACCCATAAATTAGCTATCTGGCAAATAACAACCTATTATAGAATAAATGAACGAAAATGAAGTGGAGTCACCATAAATACTATTGTGGAAAATTATGTAAAAAGGTGTTTAGCCTCTCCCACTTTGGTTGGAATCCTTTGAGGTTGTTGATAAGGCCCAATATTGTGTTATTAAAAGAAAATGTAATGACGCCAAATTGATCCTACAATATCTTGTTATTAAAACAAAACAAAATAAAAGCAAAAATAACTTGAAATAAACAAAGGGATTGAGGGAATGCAAACCAATTTAAATTACCCATTGGTTGAGCAGATGCATGTAGTGTCACCTAGGAGGTGTGGGATTCAAATGAAAGATAACAATCTCCCTTAGAGAGGTCTATTTTGTCCACACTAAATGTTAATAATCTTGAAGAACAAATGGGAGAAACACTTTCCCCTTGGATGAAGGAGGCAAGAGAGATTGAGGAATGCCAATAGGTGTAGGAAGAGGCAGACTATGAGGAAGTGCTAACAAAATTCTAGCAGCATAACCTTTCTCTAATTTTCTTTACTAATATGCATTCCCATGGCATCCTTTTAAAGGCTAATAGGTGTCCAAGAATCAACTAGATCCAAGTGTGAACCCCGTCATCATGAACTAGCTCCAAGGCACACAATGGGGGATATTGAATGCTCTCCCATCATGTGAAGAGACAAGTTAAAATTTTTGTTGGCGCGGAGATTTCATGATCCTTTGATGCATGGCTGGCGGTTGAGATCCTTTTCTTTTGACAGTCGCATAAATCTTAAAGGGAAATCCACACTAGGTGCACATGGGAACTGAACTATTAATATGTGTAGTAGCGCAAGTAAACCAAGATTTAGCTGCATGACCTTTCCTTTGGATTTTTTTGACTTTTTTGTCAATGTTTGAACAAAAATTGAAGATACTTGAACTTCAGAACTTTTGATAAACAAATCCACTGTATGTAGATCTCATAAAAAAATTCAAGGACACAAATTATTCAGTCCATAAGACACAAGATGTACCCTAAAAAAACCCTTCAAATCTAGAGGATGAAAAACCCAACAATCCTTTGAGTATGATAAATAATTGCAAAGAGTGATTTTACAACACTTGCAAATTGCCTCATAAGAGAAATATAAGCAACACTAGAGAATAGATATCACTCGGAACATTGTCGCATCCTTTCCAAGTGCATAACACTTTAATAACAAGCTTATTCAGTCATACAATGAGAGGTAGTGAATGGTTGCATTCCTTTTGGCACTATGAAAACTATGGGCATTATGAAAACTATCCACACATTAACATTTTGTGCCTTCCTTGACTTGGTGCCAAGTTGTCACCTCAAAATTCTCTCCCACATTGAAGATATGCGCTTCCATTAATTCACTAAGTGTTAATTTCCTTTAATTGAATGTAAACTGATTGAACTAAATGTGAACTGATTGAATTGAATGTGAACTTATTAACTAATTGCTTTACCATTAGTTAGGAGTTTAACTTAATGTCTTTAGTGCTTCACAATCAATGTCATCCACAACAAACACCTTGCATAAATCAAGGAGTAGATTCCTTAATTAACTAAAACTTGTTTTCCACAACTTAGACTTAACTGATGTCTTTGCAATTTGAGTTCACTGGAGGTTTGACATGGGAAATTCAAATCCATACTGTATCTCTATGCTCATCTCATTTATCATTAATTAAATCCTATATGCTCCATATGTGTTTAATTAATTAATAATCTTTATCATATCATGCTGAGAAGGATTGTTCCATACTAATGATCATATGTATTACCCCGGGTCATATAGTCATTTTATAAAGTAAATCACTCTAGGGGTAGCTAATCCCTAGAGGATACTTATAGCACCTAGTGACCATGACTAGCAATATATCACATAGCATATCCACATGACTTGATAAAACACAAGTCATAGATTGATACAACACAATCTATATGGTCTTGATACAACACAATACCAGTCTTGATACAACATGAGACTCCAATATTGGTACAACACAAGATTCAAACCTTGATACAACACAAGATCCCGACCTTGATATAACACAAGGTCTTGACCTTGATACAACTCAAGGTCCTGATATTGATACAACACAAGATCATAGTACATGCATCTCTCATGAATAGGACTTGATACAACACAAGCTCCTGAACTTAATACAAAATAAGTTCCTCACTTGATACAACACAAATATCTTAACTTAAGACAACATAAGTTTATGAACTTGATACAACTTGTAGCTAGGGAAAAATTCCGGCTACGTGCAGAAGCACCTACCTTCCATCTATAGGACAGAAGGATAGAGTCTCTGTGAGGAAAGAAAAATAAAACCTTGCAAAACAATGTTATAAATGAAAAGATGAAACCCTGCAACAAACTGTTAGAGCTAAGATAAACATGAGAATATATGGATTGCAAAATAAGCAAAACAAGACATAAAACAATATACCTATGTAGTTTGAAGGAGGGCCACCATGCCCTAACTCTGAAGCTGCCTCTCCACAGGATGGGAATGGGTGGAGCTATGGCTCAACACACCAAGGGAATGAGAATGAGCAAGTAGAGGGAATGGAGCTATGAGGGATGAATAGCTTGAGAGTGAAAGGGCTCTCAAGGTACTCATGCAGACATTACAACGACAGGGTGAAATAGCATGTGTTTGATGGTGACCCCCACCCCTCCTTTTATAGTTTTTTTCTCCAATTTAGGGTTTTTAGCCCCTGGTTAGGGTTTTTGGGCCCTACCTAGGGTTTTAAGCCCTTTTTCCTTATTTCATAGCTATTTTAGGGATTTTATCCCCTTTGTGAGCCTTTTGGCTCCTTAGTGGGTTATTTTGGCTCTTTTGGCATTTTTTAAGCCCATTTTAATTATTTTTTAGCCTTTGGGAGAAAAACATAGGCTAAAGATGGGTGTGGGGGTCAAATGGATTAGGATATGGATGTATGCAAGTGGTGTAGGCTAGATGGATATTAGTGAGCAAAGTTTTACATCAATAGATTTCCCCCTGATGTGTGAGGGCAGCAATGCATCGTATGGCCGACGGACATCGTTGGATCATTAGGAGAGTGGAGAGACCTGTGAAGAAGTAGTGCTTCCTCATTTGGGACATGGTGGATTTTGGTTTTGTATTAATTTTGGTTCCCATCAATGGATGAGATACAGTGAATAAGGGACATGTATATGGACGAGAGAGGCATCCCCATGCTCGTAACAATGTGACACAGAATAATGTGATCTAGGCTCCAAAATGCGAGAGTTGATAATGTACAACTGTTGTTACATAGTGGTTTCCTCAATAAGAGGTTGAATACAATACTCATATGAAGAAATGTTGCATTGGACCCATGGAATTCTCATGGAATTCTATATCTTCATAACTGATCCAGAATGGTACATAACTATAGGGACTCATTGATGGAGAGTGAGAGTCTCTGTGGTACTATATGTTGCATCAATCATGAATCTATATAGAAGCACTGGTCTGGGTCTTCTGGACACTGTCTCCAACACAACCCAAAAATCACAAGGGACATGAACTTGTATGTATCCCTTCATAGACTTACTAATGTTCTAGAGTCAGGTGACACCCAGGGTCTTCGACCAAATACTGCATGGACCAATACCCTGTATGAATCTCAACGGTGCGATGGTGTAGCTGGAGTCAAGCATGTGAGACACAACCATCCCGAGAGGCACTAAGAATTCCTCTCAAGTGGTCCAAGGAACTCATCAATGAGGTTAATGAAACCAAGATACAAGGGCCTCTGGGTCTATCCTCTAGAATAGATGTGTTGTCGTCGACAGAGGGAGACCTGCAATTGACCAAGGCAATGATGTTTCCTTGACCAAAAGCATGAGGGAGATAACCAAGGGTGTGAGACAATCTTGGGACTGACACATTGAAATAGGGAACAATAGTAGGGATTCAAGGGGGAATCAAACTTCCTTTGTTCAGAGTACGACGACAGGGCTGACCTAGCAGCAAATGAAACTAACTCAAGGGAGGGGGATCATAGCTATTATACCAAGAATGTAACTGAAGATGGGAAATCCTTGGGGGAGTAGATAATTTTGGTATTCATGGGATCCAAGGAAGACTCATTGTAGAATACTCTAAACAAAGGAGACCCAAAGGGGGAATGCTTCCAAACTGTAATAGGTGGTATGGTGTCTAAAGACACCGTTATGGTACGATCTCATGGATTTTTAGCGAGCCCAAGAAATTAAATGCTCGATGGTGCTTTCAATTTTAAAGAGTCTGAAAGCATGAAGAAGACTCTAGTGGGGTCTCTTTTTCATTGATAGTCTCCTGTGCCCAAAAAAGGTTAAAAGTGTACATAGGAGAGTTCACCCATCCTTTAGGGGATGGGAGAATTATTTATCGTTGGTAGTCCAATCAGGCCGGAAAAGGTTAAAATGGTACTGACTAAACGATCATTCAAATACTTTTACGAGCATGAAAGAAACCAAGTTTGCTCAACGATCTTTTCTTTATGAGAAGGCTGGAAAAGAGCTTAAAGACAACCCATGATGAGCTTTTTCGTGGAGTTCAGTCCCAATGCCCGAGAAAGCATCAAAGGATGCAGAGGGAAACTTTCTTGGCTTGAGTGTGCCATGGTGGTCCTTTTCATATGGTAGTTTACAAATTTCACAAAAGGAGATAAACGAGACGATGTAGACGCCCTTTCCTATATTTTAATGAGCAGGAAAGGAGGCAAAGGCACTCCACAATCTTTTCATTCTTTTAGGAGTCAGAAAAGAGCTTAACAGAAACTCTGTAATGGTCAACCAGGAAAGGGGGCACTAATGGTGCCCCATGGTGGGATGGTGGAAAGTGGTCAAAGGTGACCAACTGTGTAGTATGGATGGAGGAGGTGGCTCTTGAACATTCCAATACATATCGAGGGAGACTTGCGTGATGGTATGCAAATCGAGGTGACTTCTAGGAAGTGGCCCGAAAATCAGAGGGAGAGCATGAGACAAGGGTCTCGTTGAAAGACAGAAGACGGAAAACCAAACCCGGTGATGCAAATGGCATCTCAAACAGTCTCTGGATGACTTCGACTAGCATCTAGTGATGTTTCCCCTGGTGTAGTGGTCCATGGGGAAAAACTAGACCAAATGGAGGCCTATGGGTATAGAGCTAGCTCAACGTACAACGTGTGATTCGCATGGTGACACGCAAATTGACGTTACTCCAGGCAATGGCCCAAGGAATCAGTAGGGAGGGAGGCAGTCTAAAGGTCGTTTCTTGACCTGGGAGCGTTGTGCAACTGGGGAGATACAAAGAGGCCTCAACCTTGAGTATAGGTCTAGGGACCTAAAAGGTATGCTTAGCATAGTGGTAACTATATCATACATGCAACATACTATGTGCATGTGTAGAAGTGGGACCGCACCCTCCAGTGGGCTTCGAGCGGGCGTAGGGGCAAGGTGGATGTGTTAGATCCACTTGCTCATGTGCAAATGATGCAATGGAGTTCTATAGTGGACTCACTGCGACTAGACATGGAACAAAAACTGGAGGGGGTCACCAACAAATGGTAAAAAATGAGGTAAAACAAAAAATAAAAACTATGCCCCAAGTGCTTCATGGTGAGTGATTCAGGCATAGGACCTACGTTGGAGGAAATTTACCTTAGCTTGGAGACTCTGCAGTTAGTGCAAAGTATGTAGAGGAAGAGTCTGGAATTCAATGGGAAGACCTGACTCCACTCCATGGGCTAAGTGAAAAGGTGTAAAACCGGTGGTGATTTTAGAGATATCTCCATCATCGCGAAAGCAGTGTCGGGATAGATCAGGTGGATCTTCCACAAGTGAGGAGATGGAAGGACTGCTGGAGTTAGAGATCATGTAAATGGTTGTGGTGGTCGAGGACAAAACCAGAGGGTTGATCTCCTCAATGACCATGATTTCAAATTCAAGGGTATGTTTCCGAATATTGCTTAGGGAAGTTCGAAACTCGGCCAAGTCTTGGCAGTGGTGAGAATAATGTCCATACAAGCCGCAAAGGGCGCATACATGGTTTGTCCTCAAAGAATTTTTTTTGGCTATTAGAAAAATTGGGAGGACGACAATGACCGGACAATCCTCCATTGTAACCATGGCATTCAAGTGTGTGCGAAGTATGGGGATTTTCGGACAATTATGGGTTGCGTGACCTTGTACATCGCACACGATGCATGGAGGAGTCTCTCGGGGTCTGGTTGCCACTTTGGAATTTTTTCCCCTAGCCCTCTTTGGATGAGGCGGGGCTGGTGTAAGTGCGAAAGGTGGTTTTTGTGGGCCAGGAGGGGGGCGTGACAACATCTCCAATATGTTGGATGGGAGTCAGCACAACCTAGGGCATCAGGGGTTGGGCGGGTGGTTCCAGGTACCATACTAGAATTCCCGACGTAAAGTTTGGTAAATTCAAAGTAGCCATAACAAGCTTACTTACGATGCTAGATGGTGGCAATAGGAAGGGAATTGTATGGACTAGGAGAGAGCCCCAGTAATTCCCAGGGGATTTCATTTGAGGTTGAATTTGCAGATGGGGTTACATTTGTGGTTGAGGGTGTGGCTGCGGTTGGGGCCGTAGTTGTGGTTGGGGCTACGATTGTTGTTGGGGCTGTGGCTGCGGTTGGGGCTTGGGTGCCATGGTGCTAGACGAGAGCATGCATAAATACACAATATTGCTTGGTGCCGGTGGAGGTGGTACTGAGGGGAAGGAAGCCATCATGGAAGTGTCGACGAACAACCTAGGGCCTACTGCCAATAAAGATGGGGTGGCCGCACTATCAAAGGAGGTATCAACAATAGGGATAACATTGGTTGGTGCTATTGGCCCCTACATATCATGGGAAGTTAGTTGGTTCACCGTCATGATCTTCCCGTCGTGAGGGAACATCATAAGGAGGAACACGGTGGATGCCATAGCTCTCATGGCGTACATGTCGCTCCGTCCCAAGAGAAGCTTATAGTCCAACTATGCGTTGACCACCTCTATGTCAATCAACACTGTTTTTCTGGCTAATGATATGGGAATGTGTGGGAGGATTCCTTGAGATTTTTTGGGGAGGCCATCATAAGCACGCATGGTAGTAGTGGATGGTTGTAGGAGAGGGGATCCAAGTTTCTGCTAGACCAATGTGGACATGACACAAGTTGATGCCCCTTCGTATACAATGCAGCGACGCATGACCAAATTCCGAATGGATGCCGAAATTTGGAAGGCAATGGTTGATGGAATTATGGGATCTCCATTGTCCAAATCAAAAGTGATCAATTTAGAGTCGGAGGGGTCTACGGCACCAAGGGCAGCTAGTAATGCTTTCTGCTGTGGCAGGAATGTTTTGAGCACCTCGAGAGTGGACATGGCCATAGGTGATTGGGACAAATCATCAACGATGCTATAGTTTACTACCATGCTGGCAGTGGCGTTATTGGTGAGACCCCGAAAGGGGAGTCGCAGACCTCTAGCTTCCCCATCCATGGGGGGGTAGGGAGGTGAAGAGGAACATTGGCAGTGTTGGATGCGGATGTCTTTGATGGGTTAGTAGTTTCAGTACCAAATCCGTAATGGTTTCGCCTAGTCTACAGGTTGGTCTCTTCAGTTGTCATTGCTAGTAGGTGATGGACGCCCGTTTTTGTAGGCGGGGGCACAGTGGGAGCAGGCAGGGGGAAAGGAACAGTTTCTACCAATCCTTGGATTGGTAACGGGTTTTTGAGCACCATGGGTGGTGGGTCTGGTGGTGCTGGATTAGGCTGGGTTGCCACGTTGGTGCCCCGCTGAGCTTCATCATGGATATATTTTTTGGCGCGTTCCATGAAAGGGCATTCTGTTGATGTAATTGTAACTTCAGAATGTATTCACTTGTATTTCTTATCGATTGTAACCCGATGTTTATTCCGGGATGTTATCATGTTATGTCACACCCCGATGTTTCAATCGGGAGAATCAATAATGTAAACAAGTCATGTCATTTCATAGTGGATAACCCTCCAATTGTCTAAGGGTTAAAGTCCCCGTAGTTCCGGGGCACTAGGGTTATTAGACTCTCCAAGTAGAGGTTGGCCCTAGTAGGGTTTTAGTCATGTCAGAATTAGTATCATTAGAGGAATTTTGGGGTCTAAAATGGGACTCCTAAGGAAAATAATAAAATAATAGTAAAAATAATAAAATAATAGTTAAAATAATAAAATAATATTGATTAATTTTGGAGGAAGAAAGAAAAAAACTACTTTTTGTGTTCGTATTTTCGACATATCTCCCTGTGTTTTTACTCAAACTTCAATCAGGAGAGCTCGTTGGATGCGGAATCAAATTCCGCATCCAACGAGTACCCACACTGCATACTTTTGACGGACCCCGCTACCCCAAAAACAAGAAATACCTGAAAAAACATGATGATGACATCATCATCACATTTTTTGCCATATTTGTGGGATACTCTGAAAGCTATGGACTAAGAGAAGAGGACTAAATTAGATCCTTCAGGAAAGAAGGGTATATTTGTGGGATACTCTGAAAGCTCGAAGGCTTACATAATATATTTCCCAGGATACAAGAAGATTGACATCAGCAGGGATGTGACATTTGATGAAGAAACAACTTACAACAAATCCATAAAGAGACCTGCTGAAGAACCTGAAGAAGCAGAAGCACCCAGAATTGATGATACAACCATGAATGAAGAAACTCAAGAAGAAGATCGAGAATTTGAAGAACCTCAAAGACCTGTAGATCCACCTCTAGAGAAAAATTCCCATAAGAGGAAACCTTCTTAGGTACGAGAACTTATCCAAGGTGCAGAAAGATATGGGGCTCCAGACGAGAATCACATAGAAAGAAAGAGGACCAGATCCTGCTCTGGGTATGTAGCTTTATTATGTGATTTCATTGATAAAGAACCTTCCAGTTATGAGGAAGTGGCAGAACGGAAAGAATGGAAGGATGCTATGATTGAAGAATACCAATCGATCACAAAGAATGATGTTTGGGATGTTGTCCCAAGACCAGACGGGAAGTCAGTTGTAACTTCCAAATGGATCTACAAGATCAAACATGTTGCAGACGGTAGCATTGAAAAATACAAGGCAAGATTTGTGGCTCAGGGTTTCTCTCAAAAGGAAGGAATAGACTATGAAGAAACCTTTGCACCTGTAGCCAGATACACTTCCATCAGATCAGTACTTGCTCTGGCTGTAGTGATGAAATGGAAGATACACCAGATGGATGTCAAGACTGCTTTCTTGAATGGTGTAGTAGAGGAGGAGGTGTATGTAGAACAACTACTCGGTTTTGAGACACATGATAGGGAGTCTCATGCATGTAGATTGAAGAAATCCCTATACGGTTTGAAATAGGCACCCAAGACCTGGTACGGTAGAATTGACAGCTTTCTATCCATTTTGGGCTTTACCAAGAGTAAAGCAGATTCCAACCTTTACTACAAGGTTGAAGATGGCAACCCAGTGATGCTTCTACTATATGTACATGATCTGTTTGTAACATGTATGGATGGGTTGATTGCTGATACGAATAGAAAGCTTGCTTCCGAGTTCGAGATGAAGGACTTGGGTATGATGCATTATTTTCTAGGTATGGAGGTGTGGCAAAGTGCGGATGGAATCTTCCTTGGACAAGGGAAGTATGCAGTAGAGGTCATGAAGAGGTTTGGGATGATGGACTGCAAGACTATGGCCACACCTATGGCATCGAATCTGAAGCTATTGAGCGATGCTTCATTAGAGTCGGTTGATGCTACGATGTATTGTCAGATGATTGGGTCATTGATGTACCTGACGAACACGAGACCAGACATTTGCTTTGTTGTGAACACCTTGAGCCAGTTCTTGACAGATCTGAGAAATGTTCACTTGATTGCTACAAAGCATATTCTGAGGTACCTGAGGGGTATAGTTGATTATGGGCTCAAGTACGATGCGAATCAAAGGATTAACCTAGAGGGTTATGTTGATTCATATTGGGCAGGTAGTGCCATCGATAGGAAGAGGAATTCAGGGTGTTGCTTTAGTATGGGATCAGGTGTGATCTCTTGGTTTAGTAGGAAGCAATCCTGTGTGGCACTGAGTACAACTAAAGCAGAGCATGTCGCAGCTTGTTCAGCTAGTTGTGAGGCAGTATGGCTACAGAAGCTACTGTCTGATTTATTTGATCTCCAGATGGATGCTACTTGTATACATTTTGATAACCAGAGTTGTGTGAAGTTGTTAGAGAATCCAATGTTCCATGACAAGTCGAAGCACATCGAGATCAAGTATCACTATATCAGGGATATGGTTCAGAGAGGAGCAGTGAAGCTCTAGTATGTTGTGATAGAGGAACAGATAGCTGATGTGTTGATGAAGCCATTGGCCAAAGTGAAGTTCGACTACTTCAGGGAGAAGCTTGGTGTTCTCCAGATTGAGGTTTCCTCCGAGGGAAAGTGATGAGTCCCAAATCCATTCTGACGAGCAGGTCAGATGTAAGGGCTGAGCCATTCTGTCATGGTGAGAAGATTTGGTTCCTTCCATGTCAGATATGAGTGCTGAGATCCAAAGCCATTCTGATGACCAGGTCAGATGTAAGGGCTGAGCCATTCTATCATGGTGAGAGGATTCAGTTCCTTCCATGTCAGATATGAGTGCTGATATTCATAGCCATTCTGATGAGAAGCTCAGATGTAAGGGCTGAGCCATTCTGTCAAGGTAGAGGATTCAGTTCCTTCCATGTCAGATATGAGTGCTGGCCATTCTGTCAATTAGGACAAATGTAAGGGCAACTGCCACTCTCTAGGAGAGTGGAGGCACCTGGTCCGTTACTAGGTAGCTCAGTCTGGGACTGGGGGCCTTTCTGATGAGGGTGGAGGATTTGGTTCCTTTCAGGTCAGATGTGAGTGCAGGCCATTCTGGCAAGGGTGTAGGATTTAGTTCCTACCAGGTCAGATATAAGGGCAACTACCATTCTCCAAGAGAATGGAGGCACCTGGTCCTTGACCAGGTATCTTAGTCTGGGACTGGGGGCCTTTCTGGTGAGGGTGGAGGATTTAGTTCCTTCCAGGTCAGATGTGAGTGCAAGCCTTTCTGGCGAGGGTGGAGAACTTGTTTCCTTCCAGGTCAGATATAAGTGTTGAAGCCTTTTCACAAATGATAGTGATGTCCTGTCATGCTGGTGAATGTGAGTGCTGGGCCTTTCTAATGTGATTGTAGGTTTCTACATGATCATATGTGAGTGTTGGGTGTGCCTTTCTGATGAGTAGGTCAGATGTAAGTGCTGGGAGAAGACCTACATGATGGCTTGGCCTACAACCAGCATGAAAGAAGGTTGGTTCTGTAGAACTTCCTATGACGAGATAGCACACATGATGGTGACCAAATGAGATCCAGATCGAGCTATGATCCAGATCCAGTTATGATGACTCTGAGAGATCCATATCGAGTGATGATCCAGATCCAGCAGTGATGATCCAGATCGAGTGATGATCCAAATCTAGCAACGATGATCTAGATCAAGTGATGATCCAGATCCAGTGATGATGATCTAGATTGAGTGATGATCCAGATCCAGTGATGATGATCCGGATCGAGTGATGATCCAGATCCAATGATGATGATCCAGTGACGATGATCCAAATCTAGATGAAAGATGACTTGAAGATGAAGATGAATTGAAGATGCAGATGACGAGAAGAACTAGAGAAGAAGACCAATGATGAAAATTGTGTCGAGAGAATACCTTCCTAGTTAAGAGGGAGTGTTGATGTAATTGTAACTTCGGAATGTATTCACTTGTATTTCTTATCTATTATAACCTGAAGTTTATTCCAGGATGTTATCATGTTATGTCACACCCCGATGTTCCGATCGGGAGAATCAATAATGTAAACAAGTCATGTCAAGTCATAGTGGATAACCCTCCGATTGTCTAAGGGTTAAAGTCCCCGAAATTCTGGGGCACTAGGGTTATTAGACTCTCCAAGTAGAGGTCGGCCCTAGTAGGGTTTTAGTCATGTTGGGATTAGTATAAATAGAGAGTTGGACTCTCTATTTAGAACACATCATTCACAAACTCAAGTGTAGAGCATAGTTGAGGAAGGAGAAGACACTGGGGCTAGAAAAGAAGAAGATTACTACTTTTGGGAGTGCATCTTACTATTTTGGGGTTTTACCTTTTGTGCTGATTCTATCTCTGAGGAAGTTGCGGGGTTTTCTCCATTTATGGTTTCCCCATGAAAAACAATGTGTTCATTGTCTCTTGTGTTTGATTGCTTTACTTGTTGTTCTCTTAGTAAAGATCCTAACATAATGCTAGCTTGAATGTTGAAAAGCTAACACATTCATGAGTATAGTTCCCATAGACATTGCATAGTTTGCATGGATGGTTAGTTCGCAATGGAGTGCATCGAGGTGGGTTAGGATGTTGGGGATTTTGATTTAGCGGATTGGCGCTATTTTTGGGAGGGTTTGGTTGTTGGCCGCCTCCTTGGGGTTGGTTGTTGCCCCGGTTCCTAGCTCTGTTTCTATTACCTTTCCCTTGTTGGTTATTGGGGGCAGGTTGGTTGGGACGATTTTGCTGAGCAAAAGCTTGCCATGCAGGCATTGGGGGAGCTGGATTAGGGGCCAAATCATATTGTATGGGTTACACATAATAGGCCAGAGGAGCTGGAGGGGATTCAAATACGGTCATCTGTCTTGAATATGCTTATGCTGTCCAAGTCGATGCATGGGCTTGTTGAGGTGGCACAGGATGCACATAAGAGGTGGTGGCTCCAGAATGTGCCATCATCCTAGAGTAGTTGGGCACTGGGTGCTGCTGGGAAACATTAGGGGTGTTGCTTGGTTGCGGTGGCATCCTAGGAGGTGTCACGTAATACTGTTGGTGCTAAGAGACGGAGCCTATGATGCCATACATAGCATGGTATGCCCTCGGCGCTTCGCGGTAGGAGGTGCCGGCACGGGGGGCATATGGAATTATGGCATACAGGTATCCAGACTGAGCATAGATCAAGTCAAATTGTTGGTCCTTCAAGATGGCTTCCTCTTCGGATTGGGGATGTTCGAATGTGATGTATTTTTCTATAGGTGGTAGTAAATATTTTAGGAACCAATCTAGGAAGATCGTGTCATTAAGATGAATCTTGCACAAACTACAACGTCGCCGCCACTCATGGATGTGGTCGGTTATGTGGGTTGCAGTATTCTGGTGGCAAGATAACAAGATCTCCACCCTTTTGTTGTATCTGACGAGGAGTTGGAAATACTGCAAGAATATGAAAGCCAAGGAAATGAAGGTTGGATAGGAGGCTTGGCGTAGCTCAATGTACCATTTAGCTATAGCGCTGGTGAGGGTGCGCTGGAACAGTCTGAGTCTGATCAAGTCATCCACGATGTTGTTCGAAGAGCACCATAGATGAAACGACATGATGTGATTTTGAGGGCACTCACCAGCCTTCCCTTCAAACTTTGGAACATCTGAGGGGAGTTTGGTTGGCATAGGAGGCCAATGGGGTTGGTGGTTGATTGGGTTGTTAGTTAACCTGGCCAAATCAGGAAAGTTAAGACGAGCCATGAACTGGAGGTTAGACCCGAGGTTGGTGAGGGGGGGAGCGACGATGGTGTGTGGGTTCACAGGAATGTGGTGTCTCTGCGTGACTGGGGGCACTTAAAGTTGACTTCCCATAATGGGTATAGTCGAGACAATCATGGAAGGGCCACTGCCCCCATGTATGAATGGCGGTACTGTGGTAATGATAAGGGTTGGTGTGGGCCCGCTACTAATGGGTTACGAACTCACCATGGCATTTGTAGTAGTACTAGGGTTGCTAGCT
This sequence comes from Pseudotsuga menziesii, assembly GCA_001517045.1. Taxonomy (NCBI): domain Eukaryota; kingdom Viridiplantae; phylum Streptophyta; class Pinopsida; order Pinales; family Pinaceae; genus Pseudotsuga; species Pseudotsuga menziesii. The sequence continues at coordinate 26,515 of LPNX010286955.1, forward strand.
GCAATTGTGGTTGCAATGTGAGGCATGGACATGGGTTCGCTGCCAATTGTCCCTCTAAAGAAGGGGTCAGGATTTACACTAGCCATGGGGCTAGACGATGCGATGTACAAATGTGGCTCAGATTGGTAGGAATCCAAGTTAGAATCAGAGGCTATATGGCCTTCTAATGGCGAGGAAAGTTGTCGAGAGTGGTCTCAACGGTGATGTTCTAAAGACCTGAACTGAGGTGGATAGCCTCTTAGGTGTGAGGAAGAGCATGGTGGATCAATGATGTATGTTTGATAGTGATTGGTAATGAAAATTAGACACCAGTTTCAATGGTTTCCTATTGGATTACAGGTGGTCACTCGGCCACCAAGACTGCCAGAAGACAACTCTTGGATTTTTCCTCACAGACATTCTAGTCAATCGGTAGGGGTCATTGCTCGTTTCGCTTAGCAATTCCTCTCGTGGGCCAGCTACTTTGGGGTTCTCGTGGTACTCATCACAATGAGTTTTAGGGAATAGCCCGAGCACTTCCCACGGTTAAGGCAATTAGGGACTTATGTCCTCAAATTGCAGAGTTTTGAATTAAAGTAATTTGGTTACTTTTAGGGGTTTTCTCGGCATCATGAACCGAGTTTGGTTGATTATATGGTGTGGTTGTGTGCACTTTTGTGAATGGATTTTGTTTATTTTAAGTCACTTTTTGCAAATATATGGTTTAGCAAATGGTTCTGGTTTTTCGTGAGGTAACTGGGAACTTGTAATGTGGAAATACCAGTAAAAATGAACAAAATTGAAAAATGCAACTATGAACTAACAACCATGTAAGTTGTCCAGTGAATACCCTATCTTTGTCTACTTTGTAGGACAATAAAGGGTGTTGGGATCTCATCAAAGTGGGAACAAGCCCACCCATAGATCCTTAGGTCACCCTTCAAGCACAAGGTTGGTCAACATGGAGGACGCGAACGTCGTGAGATCCCCTATGGTCTCCATCCCCTCTACCTTCCAAGTCACCTATTTTTAATGGCTTAGAGTAATATCTCATATAGGTGCCTATTACTACGCTTGCAGAACCCTCCGTCTTATCTTAGAATACCCCGGAGGGTGATGACCGAGTAGAGGAGGAAGGGCTGTGCAAGGGGGTTTATTTACACTGATTCTTTAAAACTTAAAAACTAAATGTGTAGAAATAAACTAAGTATTTAGGCATATTTGTATTTGTAAATGATTAAGCACATACCCAGTCAATACTGAACAAATTACTTGCAGAAAAAACAGGTTGATGGACACTGGCGATAGATCCGCACTAACAGTCCGAACAAAAGCAAACATGCAATATGAAAGTCAAATCTGAAAGCAAACATGCAAACCCAAAAGTTTACAATGAAAAACTGGATCGCGCATCTGTAGAAGACATGTTTTTGTGGGGCGTATTGTGATCAAACCGTGAGGAATTAGCTCAAACGGCTGAAAACCCACTTCCCAAACATACCATTTTACCCCTAACCATGGACATATCTGCAAATGGATCAACTGTATAGGAAAAAAACGTGACTGAACAGAGGTGAATTTTCAAAAATTCGATTCGACCGTTTTTGCATAGTTGAATGATTTGCAAATCAAAGAACGACCAACAGTAACTAGTACTGTGGCCGAACCAATAACAAAAATGAAAGAAAAAGATATATCAAACTAAGTAAGAAAATATATATCAAACTAAGTAAGCAAAGATCTATCAAAATAAGTAATAAAAAGATCTATAAAACTAAAAAAACCCAGGGATCCTGTGGGAGCGACCCGGTGTGGTCGCCAAACTGTAGCTAAGGAAAAACCATGGCTATGTGCAGAAGTACCTACCTTCCGTATATAGGACAGAAGGATAGAGTCTCTGTGAGGAAATAAAAATAAAACCCTGCAAAACAATGTTAGAAATGAAAATACGAAACCTACAATAAACTGTTAGAGCTAAGATAAACATGAACATATATGGATTGCAAAATAAGCAAAGCAAGACATAATACAATATACCTATGTAGTTTGAAGGACGGCCACCATGCCATAACTCTGAAGCTGCCTCTCCACAGGCTGGGAGTGGGTGAAGCTATGGCTCAACACACCAAGGGAATGAGAATGAGCAAGTAGAGGGAATGGAGCTATGAGGGATGAATAGCTTGAGAGTGAAAGGGCTCTCAAGGTACTCATGTGGACATTATGACCACAAGGAGAAATGGAATGTGTTTGATGGTGACCCCTGCCCCTCCTTCTATAGATTTTTTCTCCAATTTAGGGTTTTTAGCCCTTGGTTTGGGTTTTTTGGCCCTACCTAGGGTTTTAAGACATTTTTCCTTATTTCGTAGCTCTTTTAGGGATTTTAGCCCCTTTGTGTCCTTTTTAGCCTCTTTGTGAGCCCTTTGGCTCCTTAGAGGGTTATTTTGGCTCTTTTGGGGTTTTTTAATCTTTTTCTAATTATTTTTCAGCCTTTGGGAGAAAAACAGAGGCTAAAGATGGGTGTGGGGGTAAAATGGGTTAGGATATAGATGTCTGGAAGTGGTGTAGGATAGATGGAGCTTAGTGAGAAAATGTTTACGTCAACATAAACTCAAGTTTCAGACTTAATACAACACAAGTCTCCTGGATGATGACTCATGCTGTACATTTAACACTCTCTCTTAGTGAGGGAGACATTCTCTGCCATACCAAGCTTATCTCGGAACTGTTTGAAATTTGTCACGGATAGAGGATTTTTCATCACATCTGCAGTATGCTTATCAGTAGCTATGTACTGAAGTTTTACAAGTCCTTTATGGACCGTGTATCGAATGAAGTGATACTTTATTTCTATGTGTTTCGACTTGTCATGAAACATAATATTTTCAGAAAGCTTTATACAACTCCGGTTGCCACACCTGATCATTGTAGGATCTATATTTTCAGCGAACAATCCTCCAAGTAGCTTTCTCATCCACACTGATTCTTTGCAAGCAGTACTAGAAACAATGTACTTAGCCTATGTGGTGCTCTGGGCAACTAAACCCTACTTTCTACTAGACCATGAAATCATAGCAGGAGCCAAGCTGAAACAATATCCGAAAACACTCTTCTGATCAACAATGTTGCCACCCCAATCAAAATCATTATATTCAAGCAATAACACTCCTCCATTGGAGGCATACCTGAGTCCATAATAAACTATACCATGAAGTTATCTCGAATCATGCTTACCTGCAACCTAGGGTCTGTGTCTAGGATGATTCATGAACTTACTCAAGATGCTAACTACATAGAAAATGTCTGGCCTCGAATGTATTGGGTACATCAACAAGCTAATCAATTGTCTTTATAATGTGGGGTCCAATGGATCCTATCTAGTATCAGTATCATGGAGTTTCCTCAAATTGGAATCCATTAGAGTATTTATGGATTTACAATCCACCATGCCAAATATGCACAAGATGTCCACAGTGTACTTCCCTCGAGATAGAAATATCCCATCATTTATCTACCAACTCTCAAGGCCTAGAAAGTAGTGCATAAGACCTAATTCTTTCATCTCAAACTTTGAGGTAAGATCCCTCTGACACTCAAAAATTAGTCTTTCCTCTCTAGTCAGGAAAATATCATCCACATATAGGACTAATATCAAAGGTTTGTTCTCCACTACTTTGAAGTACAAGTTTGAATCTACATCACTCTTCAAGAAACCAAGTTTCTGAAGATAACTGTCTATTCTATCATACCAAGCTCAAGGAGCTTCTTTTAACCCATACATGGATTTCTTCAACTTGCACACATGGGATTCCTCCCCATGTATCACAAAACCCGAGGCTGCTCAATTTGAACCTCTTCCTCAACCTCACCATTGAGGAAAGAAATATTCTCATCCATCTAGTGAAGTTTCTAGCCCAATACTGATGCAAGCGAAATAATAGATCTAATCGTGGTATACCTGCCCATGTTTCCTCTCATAATGCGTTTATTAAAGGGAAAATCTAGCGTAATCGCCCATTTTCCCATGTCTTTCATCTGCTTCACTTTAAACTTTCTTTTGATAGGAAACCATTGCCTCCACATGTAATAACTGGATTTTCTTGTGGACTGTTTATTTTTTTCAACTGATAGATGCAGCGTGAAGGCTTTAATGTCTTTATTCTCAGAAATCTAGAAGTCTGTCTCCAGCGAAACAAAGATTGTAATAATTTTTCTAAGACCGAGATCCTCATCAATCTCACAAACTGAAAGCTTCTTTATCTTAGGCATGAACAAAATAACTTCAGGATGAATACTGGTGAGCTCTTTCTTCAGAGCTTCAACCTTCTCAAGATGCAAACATAGAACTATAATTGTATTGGGAAGTCAACATCCATAAATTTATTCAAGATGGGTGATGCTGGGTTTTCTTTCAATCCATTCTAGGACGATATATCCTATGTTTGCATCAGGAGGAGGGACATCATGGAATTTTATCTTATATCCATTGCTGAAAATACATGGTTGGCTTGTGATTAAGAATACATTCTTGAACCCAATGCCTGTGATGCAAAAACTACTTAAGTAGGTATGTAAAAGATAGCATAACATAAGCAACAGAACTAGAACTAGTGATTAGACATTATATTTAGGTTTTTGAATATTCATTGTAATGAAGTTTTTATTCCAAAATTATGAGAGAACACTTCACCCATTTTGATTTCCTTAAGATGAATATAAAGTAAAACTTCAACATAATAAATATCTAGAAGCATAAATACAACTTGAGATACTAACCAGCCCATTGAGCTAATTACACACTATATTACGTGAAATTTGAGACACTAATCAACCCATTGCGCTAAAACACACTATATGAATTGACTGATTAGAGCATGAAATCGTACCTTTTTCTCCAATGTGACCTCCTTCCCTTTTCTTCTTTGTGGATCATCCAATGCTGCATATAGAGTCAATATTACGTTTCTGAAATCCAATATCATTGTTACACACCAACAATGTGGTAGTAGCATGCACTTCACATATATCCTCATTAGTAATCACAAACTCCAACGAAGGTTGCACACTAGGTGCATAGGTGTTTTTCTTTGAATTTTGTAATAAAAAACCGATTTTAAGTTTGGAAAACAAAAGTATAAAACCTATTTGATGATTTGAAATAGGTTGAAAAGTGAATTGTCTGGGTGAGCTCCATCAGAAAATGCACATCCTTGTTGTATAATTCAACATATAAATGTTTCACGACTTGGTGTAAATCTTTTGAAAGCGGGTTATGAAGGGAAAACTTGGTCTTTCTAATATATTCAATGTGATCTCTTGGCTTCGCCAAGCCTGGAAAATTGATCCCAACATCATCTCGTACGACAGTCTAAGGAAAGGGAAGGGAATGGAGCACTATCGCGTCATCATTCTGCTGGTTCATAGTTATATAACAAGAAGACTGGGAAGAAGAGTTCATATCTTTATGATGATCAATATTCTTCTACATCCACCTCTCCAATGGCGGGCAATATTGGGCTAGAAAGTCCTCCGAGGAATTTTTAGAGGATGCTTTTCTTTCGAATGAAGAGCATGCAAGGTCTCATGGTGGGTGGAAACCACACAGTTGCTATATTTTGCATGTGATAAATCTATGTACATTAATCTTCTGAAGCCATTCGCACGAGACCAAGACGTCGTCCCAGCAGGCTGCTAGATTTTGCATGTGATAAATCTATGTACATAATCTTCTGGAGCCATTCACACGAGACTAAGATGTCGTCCCAGCATGCTGCTAGATTTTTGCACGCGATAAATCTGTGTACATTAATCTCCTGGAGCCATTCGCACGAGACTAAGACGTCGTCCCAGCAGGATACCAGATATAGTGGATACTGTGACGCCTGCTCTGCCGCCAACCCTGGGGACCAAAATTCCAAGGCTCACGCAATCAAAATTCATATAAATATTTTTTAAAAGAAATTTAAACCAATTTTTAAAGAAATTTATTTGTGACTTCTTTATAGGATGTTAATTTTTTTTTTATAGATTTTGTGATTTGTATTTGCAATTATATATGGTGGATTCAAGGTGTATTGATACACTATTAATTATGCTTTTTACAAAGAAAAAATGCAATTTGTTATTCACTAAGAATCAAAGTTACAATAACTCTTTCATCATGTACAAAACTTTCTTATCCAAAAGCAGTTATACCAACTAATGAAACTGTAACATTATTGGCTAAGAGGACAAATAAAGGATCCAACACCACTTCCATCGCCAAGGTAAAAAAATCAGATACTGGACAACCATCAAAAGCCAAAAACCAAAAAAATGCATCATATATGGAAACAAAGAAACCACCATACAAATCAGAACAATACTTGTTGATGTAGAACATAAAGTATTTTAAACGTTATGATTACGTAGGAAGGAAAGGCACTAATACTATGTAGGCATTATGAAAATGCTTATTTGTGAGAACTAGGGGAAGTGGGCAACATCAATACTATTATAAACCTCAAGAAAAAAAAATATTCAAACTAACTCATCGTTATTAAGTGAGACAGACAATTTATGCATCCCTCCTATTCTTTGAAATTGATTTCATTTGGCTATTTGGTGAGAACATGTGGAAAATAATCAACTTCTTGTTGGTAACCCTCAATGCATTATAAACCACCATTCTATCCTTTGTAAGATATAATTATTATATCTTCTAGCATTACTACAAAACCATACATATCCTTTACCTTGAGTAGTGCATTGATGATTGTGATTAGCTACTACTTTATTATTATGTTTAGTAATCAAGAAAAAAATTCATTTAATTGAAAAAATGGCATTCGCATTTATTGTAGATATCTATAAAAACCATGAAAATTATGGCTCATTCTAGTAGAAACATTGAACGTATTGAGAAGGGAGATGATTAAATCATCACTCCATGCATCTAAGAGAGAAAAAACATAATGTATCAACAAGGTTTGTACACAAATCTACAAGTATGGGCAATGCCTTTACCCACGTTGCTTGAAATAATTTTTGCAATCATTGATAACAAAGTTTCTTATCCCTACAATGTTTAATACATTTTATATGCCTTATAGAAATTTAACAATGTTAAGAAATTCATGAAGGCTAAGGGAAATCTATTGTACTTACATTATTTTCCTCACATATAAATCCGGAAAAAAAAAGAGTTGTGTTGATTGCATTGTAGAAATGTGAACATCAAATACCCACGCCATTGCCCAATCTCGATTTTACCTACCAAGTGTCACGTCCCCTCCCACCCGAGAGGACGCGGCCTACGACGCTAGGGCTATCATTTAGACGGGGAAACTAGGCCCCATGAACATTGACATAATAAAAATGCATTGAACATAAACATATATAGATGTATAATGCAATCTACAGCGGAAGCAAAATTCATTCATTCAAAGCATTCAACATGTTCATATAATTCATTAAAACAATTACACTTGTAGAGATTTAAACACACGAAACACTTATCTTGAGAAGAAGCTTGTCTCGCAATTAGCTATGCCACTGCAACGTTCCACCCAACCATAGGCCAATGTGCTCATCAATCTCTTAGCACTACTGCCACCCCCGAGCTGGGCATGATTCCCATAAGGAATAAGGGAACACTAGTAGGCTCACACATAGCCAAAGATATATCAAAATTCAGCCAAGCCAAACTACAATTGGATTTATTAGGATGCCAAGGAGGTGGGAAGATTGAACTGCTAAGCTAGTGAGCTCAACCACAGAGTTAGGGACACCTGCACTAGGTCGGGCTTGGCTCCTAAAAAATCTATACACCTAACACAAGGAAGCATCCCCTTCTCTGCTACATAGTCCCTCAGGCTATGCCTTCCATTCCAGTGTTATTCAGGGTGTGCAAAGAAGAAAACCAGCTCCTCTAGATTTGTCTGTGAGGTTCCTTCCTACACCAGGTTTATCAAGCTAGTCTAGACTCAATTCCACTCCAAACCAGTTCAGACCAAAACAAAAGATGCATACACAGCAAAATACAAGTTTTGGGATTGGTGAAAAACGTCATGGGAGTAAAAAACAGAAATGGAAATTGGGGAAAAATGACCTAGCATGAGCAATTCGTTTCAGGAACGTTCTATGGCCTCACATGGCAAAAAACAACTCCCTCAGTCCCTAAATTCGTGGATCTGTCCCCCATTGGCTGTGCAACACTGAAAACACAAAATTCCCAACCGTGGGAATGCGGAAACAACCTAAAAACGCCTAGGAGAGATCCCAACCAATGTACATTAACAAAACCACTTCCCAGCCATGGGAAAAATGAAGAACATTGCAAAAAATGTGAATGGAGAATGCCCATGAGCTCCAAAAACGGGAGGAAGAGAAAAACGTGGATGCATGAGGGAATGGGCAACAACTTTGGGCATTTACGTGGCTCATAATTCAAAACACGTTTTTCCAAAAATGGGTACTTTGCCCAATTCAAATTCTGACCTCCATACCTTGCCCATCCCATGCAATAACTAACTCAACCAATTTCTGGTAGAAATAAATGATTGGGTGAATAAAACAAGAAAGGTACTTGACAGCTTGATGAGTTCTCCCTTTAACATTTGGCTTTTCCCCATTGGCTCAAGGGTTTGAATCATTTCCCTCCTATTCCTTTGTAAATCATGCCCCCATCTCTTTAATGTTGCATTAACATAGCTGGCTGTGGGTATTTTAATTAAATTGCATGCTTACATGATGCTAAAAATTATAAAGTGCCTCGCTAGCACGATATACCATCGGCATCGATTTTAATCGCCAAAACATAAAACACTAAATCGATAGTGGGGATTTTTCCTTTAGCTCCACACCACAATTAAATACAATATATACATCATATACATTTTTAATGCAAGCTGGGTAAAAAACCGAGGTGTTACACCAAGCTTCAAGTAATGAAGATCTCCATATGTATATATTAATTTCACGATTCTTTGATTGATTTCCCTTGCTACCTCTAAGAAATATAAGCATATGAATGCATACCAATCATTCTACAAATTCTATTCTTCTCACTTGCTCATATACCGTTGTTTTCTTATATGCCACCTTATACATTTTAAACTCCATCCATGAAAAAAAATGTTTGTTAAGGAAGGTAACATCATCTAGAGGATGATGCTTACACTTAACAACAATATTGCACTCAAGAACAATAAAATATCACTATCACAAATATCACAAGAGGGAATGTGAAGTGTTAAGAGTATTTGTCTGTATCACATGGAAAGGTCCACAATTATCACAAGAGGGAATGTGAAGTGTTAAGAGTATTTGTCTATATCACATGGAAAGGTCTAGTTGTTTTAACAACAACCACTATGTACAGTATTCATTAACGTTAATGGATTGTATTATTGATATGTGCATGTGTAAATTGATAGTGACTTATGCAATATTAAATTAGATATTAAATTAGATATTTGTATAAGAAAGATATATGATAGGATCCTCCCCATGTGTATAATAGGAGTTCATGTGCCCATTATAATTAAGAAGGGTAAGTATGAAGATCATTTAGCATGATGTGTAATGGGTCCATAATGCTAATGATTAATAAATAAGTTTCATTATGTAGTTTCAATCGGTTAATCGGTTAGTTTATGTGATTTTACATGAAACAACCCCTTGTTGGATCATGTGGGTTCGCACACAAAATCTTCGGCATTGGTCCATTGGGAAAAGGTGGAGTAGTTTTTTAATTTAATTAAAAAATATCTTTAGAGGGGTGACTCAGATTTCATTTTCATTCAAGTTGAGTTAGATAATAATTTTTAAATTAAAGCAAAATGGGATGTATATTTTATTACGAAAGTAAAGGATTCGTTTTAATAAAAAGAAAAGGGATGAAAAGAAAAACATTATCCAAAACATTACGCACGGTGGGATGTTTTTTTAATTAAGTAGTTGATAAGGGGCATACTGAATGTGTTGGAGGGGTTTTCATTTTAATAGTTTATATTCATGATCATTTTTTTTAGGTCTTTGTCTTTTAGTTAGGATTATATGAAATGTTTTGTTGTCATTGTTTTTACTTTTAATATATGTTTTGTGGAGATTGAACTAATAAGATGATTTTTTTTAGTTTTCATTATTCTTTTTCGTTAAGTTTTAAGATAATATATATATGAAAATGTGTTTATGTATATTAATTAATATTTTTTCTCTATCATATTAAAATGGAGAATTTGGAATAGTAGTAGGGGGTGTGAACACGAGATGGATGAAGAGGTACTGCATTGCCATGGTGGGTGACATAGGAGTTTGTTGAAAGGGGGAGTTTTCTTTGCTGGGAAATAGACCCAATAAGTTCAGCCACTGAATGCGACGACATTGCATGGGGAGGATCCAAAGAATGATGTTGAGGGGCATCAGGAAGGATGGTGTACAAGTACCTGGATTGTGCATAGATGAGATTGAAATGTTAGTCCTTCAAGATGGCCTCTTCCTTAATTTACAGAAATGAGGTTGCCACATCTTTGGTTCTTTCGGGCTGGAGAGATTTGATAAACCAACCCAATGGGAACCAAGGTTGTATCTCTTTTTGCACAATGTCCGATGTCTATGCCACTCATGGATGTGGTATGTTATGTAGGTAGAGGTATTATGTCGAAATTCTATGAGAATCTCGAGATTGAGTTCGTGACGTATGGGTAGCTGAAAATAAGTGAGAAAGGTGGTGGCAGTTGTCCCAAAGGTGGCATGGGATGACCTTGGTAAACTCACATACCATTTTGCAGTGGTTCCTGTGAGAATTTGTTAGAAGAGATGAAGCCGCACTAAGTCCTCTACTATGTTGTTGGAGGAGCACCATAAGTGGAAATACATGATGTGGTTTATGAGATCATCTCTTTGTTTCCATTCAAACTTAGGGATGTTTGAGGAGAGATTATTGGGCATATCTGGCCATGTCAGATCATGCGCTATGGGGTCATTAATCAACTTATCTATATCAGGGAGATTCAAGCTATCCATGAAAGGTAGGTTGGAATTTTGTGCCTCCATTGTACATTTTGTATTGGTTCCTCGAGGGGAGAATGGGGATTATCTGGCGGGGATCTTTGTCTTTGATGTGAAGAAGAGGATGTTGTGTGGCCTTCTCCCAAAGAGGGAGAAGAAGGGGGGGTTATTTCCTCTGAGGGGTGGAATTAAATGGATGCCTATTCTGTAAGAGGATGAAGCAAAATTATCTAAATTCTCTCCAAGGGGAGAAGATGAATCAAGCAAGGAGTTGCCTTACCCAAAGGATCCAATTGATGTGTCCTGGGAGTAGACTTGGCTAGAGTATCTTCCTCGTGAACCATGGGAGAGAGTGGAAAAACACCACTCGAGAGAGGGGATAAGAATTGCAATATACGATACTTCCTTAGTGGGTTGTGTTCCTCAATGGTGGAAGTATTATGTGACAAATGAGAGTGATGACGGGAATAAACACAATTGAACAAATGCAAAAATATGCCAACCTCAACAGATGCAACAGGGTGCAAAAGTGAGTGGTATGTGCTATTTTTCTAGTGCAAATGATCCCACATGTAAGTTCATTTACATAATCTAGTAGGTGAAATTTTATTTTAAAAAGAAAATAAATGTAAATTCCCTAAATACCTAATGTCCTTCCTCTCAAATGTAACTAATCCTTCCAAAACCACAACCACTGGTGACAATGGGATCCACACACCTATTGACTAGTGAAGGTAACAAAGAGTTAGTTATACTGGTGAGGGGGCTATGTTCCAAAAGGGTTGGAAACACTTCCCAATTGAAATATCTAACTTCATGATTCAATTGCACTCACAATTGCTCCTTGGCGATATCCTAAATTTGATCAATAATATACCCACGTCAAGTGTGGATAAGTGGTTCGAATTGAGTGGTAAAGTGTCGCCCCCCTACAAATAGTTGAGTCATTCTTAAGGGGGAGAAAGGAAACTATACCTCAACTTTCACATTCTTGGGCATTGTGCCTTCTTATCTAGGTTGTCTTTTGACACTTGTTGATAACAAGATTTGATAGTACCCTATAAGTCAACAATACTATGTTTCAAAATCCTATTGAAACTAAATTAGCAGGCATTTTTTGGATGCCTAGCCCAATCAATCCTACCTAACTAAAATATTTGTTTGTGGCCTCCTGTGAAATATTTTAGTTGGTTGGAAATAACAAGTGTTGATTTTAAGGGTCTAAATTCAATTAAGGTGTGTAAGGGAGGTATTTCACAACTCCCTTCCTTTCTAATTCACCAAGATCATAAGTAATGTGAGGTGAAGAGCATAATCAGATTGGAAGGGAATTTAGGTCCCTTAGTGTGCCCTAGTGGTACAAACACATGTGAGATAAGCAATTTGATTGTTGAAATTAACTAAAGAGATTATAGTAAATGTAAATAGAGATTTAACTCCAACTCTAAAAGATGCTAATGGTGCTTGAAAAACAAAATGCTAACAAATTAAAAGTGTGAATGGAGGTATTTCACTCTTCTCCCCCTTTTATGATTCTCCAAGCTCACATGAAGTGAGAGGTGCAGAGCATACTTCAACAAATTAGAGTCTTTAGGTCCTTGCTTGTGTGCAATAGTGGTTTTACACTACTCTAACAAAAAGATGCAAAGTAAGCAAATAACATAAGATTTATTCAATACCAATGACAACAATGAAGTCCACTGAAAGCATCAAGGTTGTTTACCTAATATTTTTTATGGAAGACCTCTTTGCTTCCTAATATTAGGCTAAGTGGGCTAATTACTATAGAAAAATATAAGTATTTCAACTTTCATTAGTCCTGGTAAATTACTAGGAAGACATTGGGGCTGTAAAATTGTGCAAAACTAATAAAAAGAAAAGTAAAATGGCAGTAGTGAGAAAAATATAGAGACAGGCGCACAATAGCATGGAAAAATAAAAGCACAGACGTGGAATAGAATGATTAAAACAGAGTTAGGGAACACAAAAAGTGAGCAAATTATAGCAAGGGTGAGGGTTTGATAAATTGTGCTAACTGTGAAACTATCAAATGAAAATGTGTGCGAGTAGCATGCTTAAGGCATCAAGATCCATGCTATTGTGTAAATAGATATTGCGACCAAAAGGTGGCTAAATTATGGGAATTAAGGGTATGGACCTCTTCACCTGCAAAGGAAAATAACCTAGAAATTAGCTATCTAGCAAATAGCAACCCATTTAACAAGAAATGAACAAAAATGAAGTGGAATCACCATAAATACTGTTGTGGGAAATTATGCAAAAAGGTGTGTAGCCTCTCCCACTTTGGGTGGAATCATTTGAGGTTGTCAATAAGGCCCATTATTGTGTTATTAAAAGCAAATGCAATGCTTCCAAATTGATCCTACAATCTCTTGTTAGTAAAACAAAACAAAGTAAAAACAAAAATAACTTAAAACAAATAAAGGGATTGAGGGAATCCAAACCAATTTAGATTACCCATTGGTTGAGGAAATACATGTAGTGTCACCAAGGAGGTGTGGGATTCAAATGAAAGATAACAATTTCCCTTAGAGATGTCTATTTTGTCCACACTAAACGGTTAAATAACTTGAAGAACAAATGGGAGAAACACTTTCCCCTTGGATGAAGGAGGAAAGAGAGATTGCGGAATGCCAATAGGTGTGGGAAGAGGCAGACTATGAGGAAGTGCTAACAAAATTATAGTAGCATAACCTTTCTCTAAATTTCTTTACTAAGATTCATGCCCATGGCCTCCTTTTAAATGCTAATAGGTGGCCAAGAAACAACTAGATCCAAGTGTGAACCCCATCACCATGAACTAGCTCCAAGGTACACAATGGGGGCTATTGAATGCTACCCCATCATGTGGAGAGATAAGTTCAAATTTTTGTTGGCGAGGAGTCTTCATGATCCTTTAATGCATGGTTGGTGGTTGAGATCCTTTTGTTTTGACAGTCGCATAAATATCAAAGGGAAATCCACACTAGGTTCCCATGGGTACTGAACTATTAATATGCGTAGTAGCATAAGTAAACCAAGATTTAGATGCATGACCTTTCCTTTTGATTGTTTTTGACATTTTTGTCAATGTTTGAGAAAAAATTGAAGATACTTGAACTTTAAAACTTTCAAATCCACAACATGTAGATCTCATAAAACAATTCAAGCGCACAAATTATTCAATCCATAAGACACAAGATGTACCCTGGGAAAACCCTCCAAATCTAGAGGATGTAAAACCCAACAATCCTTTGAGTATGATAGATAATTGAAAAGAGTGATTTTAAAACACTTGCGAATTGCCTGATAAGAGGAACTCATTCTTCGTGGTTTTAATATACTCTCTTCTTTCCCATTGAAAATATATTTTTCAGTAGGTTGATACCAATGGTTCTTAGAAAGGAAGTTCCTATACTCATCAAACACCTCCTTTCCTAAACTTCTTGAACGATGAGATTTAATCTAAGGACCACAAACTGAACGTGCAAATTTACCCTTTGTTTGAATACCTACAAGAGATGTATTAATGTTTATATCAATTATTTGAAGTATGTATAATGAAGGGATTATTTAAAAATATTCATGATGTAAACTTAATAAAATTAAACACTATTTAAGTGCATGGTAACATTATTATAACATACCATAGAAATGTGTTAGCCTTAAATCATCTTGAATTGCCCATACAAGCATTGCATGGAATTGAAATTCCCTTTGTGCAGTTACTAGTCTAGAGATTCATACATAGTCACACCCTTCCATAACTCCAGTAACGCATCAATATGAGGCTTGATATATACATTCATATCTTTGACCTGGTATTTACCTATTTGATTGAACATATCGTACATAATTACTACATATATGAGGAAATAAAAATATATCAAACATTATCTTAAAACATAATTGAACATATATTAATAAACAAAAAAAACATAATACGTAATTATGAAACAAATAATACAAATGAGACGTTACTGTGTTACACAAAAATATTCTAAGCAAATTAATACCTGGAACAATCATTGAGAAAATTATGTGCTCCTTCTTTATTGATATTCATGGAGGAATGTTATTGTTAATAACAAAAATAGGCCACACCGAGTTAGTATATCTGAGCTCTCCAAATGGATTGACACCATTAGCTACCAATCAAAACCTAAGATTACGAGGTTATTCTTTAAACTTTGACATTTTTACTCTATCTTTGTAAACATAGATCCATCCATAGGCATTTGAGGAACACCATCATCACTTTTTTACTTTGCATGGTAATCCATTAACTATGCTATTCTTTTGCACCTGAACAATTTCCACAGACGTGGAATTATGGGAGTATAGCAAAGAACCTTGTGAGGAACATTTTTTGTTACTTTATCAACTCAATATCTACTCTCTTCACATTTCGGTCATTTGCATTTGACGCAAGTTCTCTATAATAGAAAATATCATCATTAGGACATGCATGGCTAGCTTGATACTCCATCCCAACATCTTTCATTATGGCATGTAAATATCGGTATGTGCAAGGTAAAACATTTGACGATGGTAACATAAACTCACGCAACAATCTACAACATAAAAAAATTGGTACTTGTTAATGTAAAGAATATTAATCATACATATTGCATCCAAATTTTATAGATGATGATTAACTAACATTAAAAACAGGGGAAAAAATAAAACCTTTGTCATCATGTACTAAATGTGACAAAATATATAACATACCTTAGGAGTTGTGTGACACATGTGTTTGACAAACCATTTACAACATTTATGTTCACGAGAAACAATATAATAGAGAGAAGACTTGTTTCCGAGCCTTCATAAATGGGTCCAATTTCCCTCTGAAGTATAGGTACATCATAAGAACCATCAAACTGGTTTCCTTCATCATCCATTCCAACATTATTAAATGTCTCATGATAAATCTATTCGTCCCATATTCTTCATCTTGTTCAACTCTGTTATTGACATCATTATATTCTTCCATAGGATCATTAACTCAATCCTCGATATTCTCTCCATGTTCTTGAATAGACATTTGTACAAAATGCACTTCCTCCTCCTTGAGGAATTCCATGGGGGGGCAATATTTACAATTACAAACACTATAGTAATATTAGTGTATATAACAAATATTTAAATGATACAATCATTTACAAATATAATATAGGAAAACAAAGAAAACAAAGGCAAATAAAACTTAGATGAGAGAGAGAAACATTTATACAACTAATCAATGATGAAGCTTGTGCAATTTGTAAAGATATTTAAGACCATGTTGAAAAAATCTAGGAAACATGTTACTTTTCTTGACATATAGAAAGATGTACACTTTTTGAGATATATCGTCACAATAACCATAAAACAACATATTTATCTTATTTTTCCTTCATCATTATAATGTCACATTCTTTATTTCTATCACTTGGAGACCACAAGTTTTAAGTGGATGGAAACTTTCCCTTGCCCAAGTTGGAAACTGTTAGAATTTTAATGGTTATACAATATCTAAAAACATTTAGCATCATAGAATTATAACCATAAGCAAAGGATCACTGAAAGAAAGATAAATACAACTACACAAAATAACATAGAGATTTATCCTCGGAAACCCTCTTGGGGAAGAAAACCCAACAAAACTTCCTCTATATAGAATTTGACATAGTGTAAAACCCCAAGAACAAGAATATTAGCTCCTCTTTCACAATATACTCTCTCTCTCTCTCTCTCTCTCTGTCTGTCTCTTGTGAAATGCTTGAGTGAAAGTGTGTAATAATGAGAGAGGCATCTCACATATTTATATTCATTAGGTGAGTGAATCAAATAACTAACTAGGTCGAATAGGTTCTCTTAATAGGGTTGAACTACTTAGGAAGACTCAAAATACATTTATAAAATACTTTTGTGGGTACTATTTCCCCAACTTACAATGAAGGTTTTAACTCGTAACTTTTACATGACCAATTACATCTCCGAACAGAGGGATTACATCTCTAAGGAGGAATATAATAAAAGTACAATAGAATATATTCCGATGTTACATTTCTTTAACACTCGCTTTTAACTAGGAAGGTATTCTACTTCAACATCAACCACCACCACAACTGTACATCTAACTGGTGAATCTCTATATGTCATAGGAAGTTTTGGAACAACATCATTCTCCCTCATCATCAATTTGGAACTGCATCATCATTATTATGTGAATACTAAGACATCATCATCTGTAACATCCGTATGTGAATACTGGACCATCTTTTGCAACAAAAATATGTGAATACTAGATCATCTTCTACAACATTATTATGTGAATACCAGATCATCTTTTGGAACAACATTTTCATAATTACTATGTTTAATTAATTGGAAAATGGTAATTAGGCCTTATTTACATGTTATCAGGTGTTGATTAGCCATTGGACTTAATAAACAATGGATAAGTGATAAAAAATGAAATTATATTAAGTACCTTCAATTGTGTGCCAAGTGTCGTCAAGTATCCTAATCAAAACATTAATTACTGGTTAATCATGATTAAGAGTAAATGGCCTTTAGAGGTGGAATTTATGTATGAATTGGATTGGAATGGATATGTGATGTTTCTAGAAGGTGTTAGTAATCCTTCCCAGCCCTTGTATCACATGTTGGAATAGTTATTTAATTTATTGGTAATTAAAGGGACTTTGTCATGATTAAATCCTAAAAAAATGAAATTTTATATTTGTTTAACTAATCCATTGTGCTAAAATGATCTAATTAGCATTATAGAGCTAATAATATGTCTATCATACCCTTTGATAGCCCCAGGGGACATTACAAGTGGTATCAGAGCTTATGTTACAACACTACAACTATTGGGCCTTCTACAGAGTTATTATCTTTTGCATATGTGCATTTGGAGTTTACAAATGTGCTTAGTAAGATGGTATTAACCTCCCTTATGTTAATAGATGAACAAAAATCCTCACTTCAAAGATTAGTTCGTTGTATGCCTTAGAATTAATTAATATTTCATATTTGTTGTTCAATAGATTGTTTGGTGAGTACTATGTGGTGCATATCTAATAATTGAGAGACTTGATTGGTTGATCCTTGTGCATTACCTCTTCTAATGCTCATTGAATTGTTAGTATTGAAATGCTTCTTGTAGTATGACTTATTTACTGATACATTATGATTATTAATTGATAAGTAAATAATTGTCATTATAATAGTATGTACTATGTACTATGTACTATTATCACTATTAATTTAATGCTAAGTTATTGAGATGATATAGTTCTATTATTATTAAACATTAATATGATTTATTAAGTAGCATTTATACCCTGTATGAATTTTGTATTTTCTATGGATGATATTCTTTTATAGTCTTATTTATGCCAACATTGATGAGTAACTCCTTGGCTATTTTAGGAATGTGACACTTCTCTAAATGGCGTTTCTCACTGTCCTTTTTATCGTATGCATGTAGTATATTTTTATACTATTTATTAATTATTACTATGCTAACTTATCTAATAGTCAGTGGTGGAATTGCGACTTGGAGGTAACCATAGCTATGGGATATTTTTGTATTCTATTATTTACTTAATTTATTTTGGGGTTAGTGGTAACATTATTATTATCCTAGCTATCTTACTAATTTATTTATTGAGTTGAGAAAGTGAGCCACTTGTACCTAATGGTTCATATTCTCTTTTATTTTATTTATTTTTCATATTGAGATGTAACTCCTTGTCTATTTTTGGAGGAGAATGAGCCACTTGTCTCTAATGGTTCATATTCTCTTCTATTTTATTTATTTTACTTATGAATATGTAACTCCTAGTCTACTTTTGGAGGAAGTTATGAATCACTTGTCTTTAATGACTCATATTCTCTTAATATTATTTATTTTATTTTATGTGTATAAGTAGGTAGTATAGTAGTGTAAGATAATATTATATATATGACATCGACATAAATATGAATAATATGATATGTGTAATATGCATAGTTGTTAAAAGTAGATATAAGAATAGATGCATTATTGTGTGTGTGTGTGAGAGAGAGAGAATTCTGGTATGTTTGTATATACTATAATATGTATTTTATTATATGTAATAGTTATTAGTATTACATGTACGCAATATTGTGAATATTGTTAGATTTTTATCATTTAATCAATATGATTTAGGATCTTATATGAGAGAATAACATGCACAACAATAATCACAAGAGACAAGAGACACAAAGAGTTTTCCTCGGGGAAACCATAAAGGAGAAAACCCCGCAACTTCCTCAGAGATAGAATGAGCACCAATAGCAAAAATAAAACCCAAAAACACAAAGATGATCTCTGGTAGTTGTTCTCTCTCTCACTTGTGCGATCTCCTCCTCTCTCACTCATGTGCTACAGTTGAGTGAGTGTGTATTTCAAATAGAGAGTCTCACTCTCTATTTATACTAGTTTTCCACTTGACAATTACTCACCGGGGCCGACTTCTCGAGGAGATTCTAATAACCCTAGTACCCCTCAATTGTGGGGACTATTGCCTCGACTTACAATAGAGGGTTAACCTCAATGAATTTACATGAATTTATTATATTAATGATTCTCCCGATAGGAACATCGAGGTATAATGAAATACAATATAAGATATACAAGTGAATACATTCCGAAGTTACAATTACATCAACACTCCCTCTTAATTAGGAAGGTATTCTCTTGACACAGTTCATTAGCACAAGTCTTCGTCTCTAGATCATCATTAAGTTGGATCATCATCATCATCACTGCTCCCTCTATCTCGAGAAAATGGTGCTCTCTCTCAATTCTACTCGTCATAGGAAGTTCTATAGAGCCAACCCTTTTTCATGCTGGTCGTAGGCCTAGCCTCCATGTAGGTATTCATCTTCTATAACACTTATATTTGACCATGGGAGGAACACATCCCGCAACCATGTCAGAAAGGCTCTGCTCTTACATCTGACAATGGGAGGAACACATCCCACAACCATGTCAGAAGGGCTCTGCACTTACATCTGACCATGGGAGGAACACATCTCGCAACCATGTCAGAAGGGCTCTGCACTTACATCTGAACATGGGAGGAACACATCCCGCAACCATGTCAGAAGGGATCTGCACTTACATATGACCATGGGAGGAACACATCCCGCAACCATGTCAGAAGGGCCCTGCACTTACATATGGCCATGGGAGGAACACATCCTGCAGCCATGTCAGAAGGGATCTTCACTTACATTTGACCATGGGAGGAACACATCCCGCAACCATGTCAAAAGGGCTCTACACTTACATATGACCATGGGAGGAACACATCCCACAACCATGTCAGAAGGGATCTACACTTATAGCTGACCATGGGAGTAACACATCCCACAACCATGTCAGAAGGGCTCTACACTTACATCTGACCATGAGAGGAAAACATCCCACAACCATGTCATAAGGGCTTTGCACTTACATCTAACCATGGGAAGAACACATCCCACAACCATGTCAGAAGGTCTCTACACTTACATCTGACCATGGGAGGAACACATCCTCTTTCCATGTTAGAAAGGCACAACACTTACATCTGACCATGGAAGGAACCAATCCTGCCACCATGTCAGAAAGGCTCATGGACTCATCATTTCCCCTTGGAAGGAACCTCGATTTGGAGAACACCAAGATTCTCTTCTGAAGTACTCAAAATTCACTCTGGCCATTTCTAGCATAGAATCACATCAGGGCTGATTACATAGAAGGATAACCTGCGAGATTTTCCAGGACTGATTACATCCGAGGACAACCTATAAGACTGATAATGTTTGAACAAACTACAAGCTTCACCAGGGTTTTATGCTTAGACAACTTGTCTCACCAGCTATGCTAGAACTCCCTCTTTCGAGAGATTTTGATCTGGATCACATACTGGAGCTTCACTACTCCTCTCTCATAAATAGCTGAGCAAATGGAAACATATTTTTCCTCAACTGTACTCAGTGCCATGCAGGAATCCTTCCTACTAAATCAAGATATCACACCTGATCCCATACTGAAGAAACACCTCAAAGTGTTATTCCTATCAATGGAACTACCTGCCCAATCCGAATCCACATAACCCTCCAGGTTAATCTTCTGATTCATATCAAACTTGATCCCATACTCAACTGTACCCTTCAGGTACCTCAAAATATGCTTTGCAGCAATGTGGTGAACATGTCTCGGATCCGTCAGGAACTGGCTCAATGTGTTCACAGCAAAGCAAATATCTGGTCTCATATTCTTCAGGTACATCAATGACCCAATCATCTGACGATAAATCATGGCATCAACCGAATTTGATGAAGCATCATTCAATAGCTTCAGGTTCGATGCCATAGGTGTGGCCATGGCCTTGCGGTCCATCATCCTGAACCTCTTCGGGATCTCCACTACATACTTCCCTTGTCCAAGGTAGATTCCATCCGCACTCTGCCACACCTCCATGCCTAGAAAGTAGTGCATCATGACCAATTCCTTTATCTCGAACTCAAAAACAAGTCTCCTTACATATCTAATGAGTTCCTCTTTTCCTGCCAGGAACAAGTCATCGACATATAACATGAGCATCACTGGTCTTCCACCTTCAACCTTGGAGCAAAGGTTGGAGTTCACTTTACTCTCAGTAAATCCTAGAGCCATCAGTAAGTTTTCCATCCTATCATACCATGTTGAACCTCAGGATATTATGTAGTCACTCCCTCTGAAGTGGAGCATCATTCTCCCTCTGCCTTTCGTACTCTATGTATTGAAAATTTTGTACTAGAGTGACAAGTATCTTCCTCTGCTACTAATATTCTATGTATCCACCTAGGGTCACTGGATACCAAGATCCTCAATCTTGAACCTTTTCAAAAGTTCTTCTCGCATCCATCTGTGAGCTTATCATCCTCTATAGGCTTTCATCTTCAACCTTGTAGCAAAGGTTAAGATGTTCATCACTCTAGGTGATCTTCAAGCTCCTCATGTATGTGTTAACCCATGGGTGTATTCTGAGCTCGTACAAGGCCTTCTTTAATTTACACACATGAGTATGCCTGTGATGGGTCTTAACTTCTAGTGGTTGTAAATGTCTCTTCATAGTCTATGTATTCTTTTTGTGAGAAGCCTCGTGCTACGAATATTTCCTTGTATCCCAAGATGTCACCATCTACTGCATGCTGGAACTTGCAGATACCACATCCTAGACATCATTCTTCTTGAACTAGTACTCTCCTTCCCTTTATTCTTGGCTACTTCTTCATAGCTAGAAGGCTCTGCATCAATGATGTCACTCAAAAATGGCACATAACTAGAGTGTGTATGAGGCTTCTTGAATTCTCATCATACTATTCTTCATTTTGGATTATTTCTTGAACTGTCGTCACTTGTTCTTCGAAACAAGTCTCATCCTTCTTTTCTTGTAGGCGATTCTACGTGATCTTTCCTATGGGTCAAATGCATCAGTTGTATGGTTATAACATTTCATAAGGCATATTCATAATGGTAAATTCTTATTCATAAAAATATAATCATGCAACTATTTTATCCAATACAACATTCATCCATATCTCACAGAAACTTTCTAGATTCCTTCCATCTCTACCATGGCATCATTGAGATTGTGCACTAATCCAATATGTTAGCAAATAGGTTTCATTCTAGATAAGTAGCAATGGAGGGTTTTATAGCACCATGAGCTACTTACCCATCACATGCATATTAGTAGTATACTGTCATTAATGCAAGCATTCTATCATGTATAACACATCAATTGAATATAAACAAATGCATAACCAAACAATATCATGAAATGACAATTGAACACTTATATTTATTTGTTTTGTGGGTAGACTCCTTCTTGAGCCTTCATCTTCATCATATTCTTCATTCATAACATCATCATTTCTTATCCAAATTCTAAGATGGATAAGAGGTTCTTGAAGAATTGAGTTCTGCAGATTCCTCATCGCTTGAGGGATCTTCTTTGAATCATGAGTGCTTGATCTTCAGTTGCTCCCATCTTCTCTTCTCTTATTATGAGTCGAGCTTCTTCTCGTGTGCACTCTTCCCAGAGTCTGCTGAAGGTAATCACTTCCTTTTGGCACACATTCCTTGAATGAATTAATCCCATGATCCCGGGAGGCCATTCAAGGTGGTTATCACAATTTCTACATTCTCTACTGCTTCAAGTTGTTCTTTGATTTGAGAGACCCTTGTAAAGTATGATTGTATGGTCTCTGCATTCTCGATCTTTACATTCTTCAACTGGTTTCTCAAAGTCATATTCTGATTTATTTTATTCCCTTCAAATAGATTGGTCAAGGAATCAAACATCTCTTTAGGTGTCTTTAAGGAAGACACTTGTGGTATAAGGTGATCCTTGATTGAATCAACAATTATTCCCTTGACCAAGTTCTTCTTGTGTAAGGATTTAGCCTCATCTCCCTCTGGAACTGAAACCTCTCCACTTATGTAGGTTTCCAATTCATTTTCTTCAAGAACTAGTGAAATCCTATACTTTCATCCTCGATAATTTTTAGCTTCACCAAGCTGGTGTGATGGGTCATTTTGAAATGAGAACCTCAAATGTAAATAGAAAAAGATTAGATCTTACCGATTTGGGGTGTTTGTCATGGTTCCAAATCTGGCTGATCTAGGGTTTTTCAGAGAGACCCTAATTTTCAAAACTTGGAATATTTCAGATCTGATTGGATAGAAAGATGTGCCTCCTCAAGGTGAGCTGAGAAGCATACTCATTTTCCCAAAACTATGATCAGAACTGCAAAATATCTGATGCCCTAGTTTTCTTCAATTTCTTATGCAGAATTTCCTGATATTATTTCTGCACTATATCCAAAATTACCACTCCTTTGTGTTTGAAACTTTGCACTGAGGTAGCCTCATATATTCTATTTCCAAAACCACGGGTTTGAGAAGATTGGTTTCAATATTGGGACTTATGAGATTTTTCCCAAGGTGACTTATTTCAGGATTGTTCAAAATAGCAAACTTGTACAGACTTCTACGTGTCACCATTTCACCTTCGGGGTCTGAAACATTTACCACAGAATTTACAGTCCATGCCCTATATGGAAAATCTTGTGAAATTTCATTTGGACCTTCATAGCCCGAGATATAACAATTTTCCCTAGGTGTCCTATTTAGGGATGAATCCGGGGAGAGGCTAGAACCTTGATTTGGAGGAATCATATCTCCTATAATATAGCAAATATGAGACTGAAACATTTACACAGGGTACATCAGGAATTTATCTTCAGCCTACAAATTTTTTGGCTCCTGACCCTTCTCCAATAATGATATATAGAGAATACACCAAAATGATTAGTTTTAGTCTTTTAGGGTTTTTCTTGTCCGAGGTCAAATTAGGGTTTGACTTTCCTGGAGTTTTACCCAACCAAAAATTTCGATCTTGGTCTCTAAATTTAGATTTTGAGGAGGAGAGAAATCCTATGCTGGGATCACTCAAAAATTCCTCTTCTGTGAAAATCCCTAATTTCCTATAGCGGTGATGGGTCAAAAACTGAAAATGCCCAGAATCAAATTCTACTTCGACAAAAAGATGCGCCCTTCAATGGAGAGTTATCCTAGCCTCCTTTTGCTAATGATCTGTAGAGAGAGACCGAAAAAGTAAGAAGCCCTAGATTTTGTAGCTGCACAATGTCTTCTTCTCAGGTTAGCTCTGATACCATGTTAGATTTTTATCATTTAATCAATATGATTTAGGATCTTATCTGAGAGAATAACATGAACAACAATAATCACAAGAGACAAGAGACACAAAGAGGTTTCCTGGGGGAAACCATAAAGGAGAAAACCCCGCAACTTCCTCAGAGATAGAATGAGCACCAATAGAAAAAGTAAAACCCAAAAACACAAAGATGATCTCTGGTAGCTGTTCTCTCTCTCTCACTTGTGCGAGCTCCTCCTCTCTCACTCATGCACTACAGTTGAGTGAGTGTGTATTTCAAATAGAGAGTCTCATTCTCTATTTATACTAGTTTTCCACTTGACAATTACTCACCTGGGCCGACTTCTCTAGGATATTCTAATAACCCTAGTACCCCTAAAATATGGGGACTATTTCCCCAACTTACAACAAAGGGTTAACCTCAATGACTTTACATGACTTTATTATATAAATGATTCTCCCGATAGGAACATCGAGGTAGAATGAAATACAATATAATATATACAAGTGAATACATTATGAAGTTACAATTACATCAACAAATATACTATATGTATAGAGGTGAACATATGTAATGATGCAAGTGTAAAATTTGGAGGTGTTTGGAAGTGTTTGAGTGTTTGGAGGTGTTTGGAAGTGCTCGGAGGGGTCTGGAGGTATTTGGAGGTGTTTGAAAGTGTTTGGAGTATTTGGGAATATTTGAAAGTGCTTGGAAGTATTGGAAGTTTGGAAATATCAAGAATTATAGTGTGATCAAAAGTGTTATGTTAGTATATAAGTTATAATACGTATCTAATATGATAGTAATGGGTTATGCAATTATTGTTATAATTATATGGATATTATGCTATAACACAATAACTACATGAGTATATTAAATATATAATATATAGGTTATATGACTAATATGTTGTGTATATGATTAATAATAATATGATATATGATTGAAGAATTATAATATGTATGTAAATAAAATAGACGTATGTATATAAATAATAAATAGTAATAGTAAGTATGGTATATGGTATGAGTGTATGATAGTGTGTTGTATAGCTAGTAACTATTTTATTGTAGAATATTAGAATATTTTGGTGGTGGGATGTTTGTTTGTTTGAGGTGACTATGCATTTATATCAATCCTCATGTGATAATACTTATATGTAATGTTATGATAAAGAGTAACTATTCGATATGATTTCTATTGTTGATGTATGTTGTTTGATATTATTGATTTCTATTGGATGTTATTGATTGGCATTGGTTGATTAATGGTTGATACCTATATTACATTGTCATCACTGTATGTATGGCTATTATTGGTTGGCCTTAGTTGTTATGGTTGTTGCGTGTATGATTGATGCATTTTGGTTGATGTATTATGATTGATGTATTATGATCATTGTCTTCTTCTTGATGAATATTGGCTCATGTATTCTGATTGGGTATTCTAATTCATGTATTTTTATTAATGTATTCCAATTGATGTATGTTGGTTGATGTATTCTGATTGTGTATTCTAATTGATGTATTTTGATTAATGTATTCCAATTGATGTATGTTGGTTAATGTTTTATGGTTGACATGTTCTTATTGATGTACTATGATTGATGCTTGTATGGTCAGTTGATGCATGCATGGTTGTCCTTGGTTGATATTACATTATCGATGTATGATTGATATAGGTTGAGATATTATGAATTGATGATCGATGTCTGTATGGATGATGTATACATGAGGGTTGTTGTATGATTGATATTAGTTGAAGAATAATGGATTTTTGAATGATCTCTAAAGAAGAATTTTTCTTTGTGTTGAGATGAAAAGTAATATGTTGTTATGGCCCTTTTTGGTTCTTAGTTGGATTAGGATTGTTGCATATAAGTTCACTTTTCTCATTACATTAAAATGCAAAAGTATTTAGGTGATATTTGAAAATATTTATCCTTGTGATCTTCATGAGAAAAGTATCTTGTGTCATTATTGAAAGGTATACTGGTAATAAATTAGTGGTAATTCATATATCTCTGTTGAAAAGTAGGCACTAATTGTGTAACTGATTAAGTATGATACAAATACCTTTATGGAAGATGAACTTCATGTATCCTTATATATTCAATACTAATTGTTCAGAATGTGGTACTAGTATCTTTGTTAGGAAACTATCCAACAATCTTGTTGAAAGAAAATATATCCTTGTGATATTTGCTGAAATTGTCTTGCTAGGGTATCCTTGTAGTATATCAAATATCTTTGTTTAAATGCATCTTTGTAAAATATCATAGGGATAGTTCATGCATCTTGTTGGAAAAATATGTTGGTGACACTTCATGCATCCTTATAGAAAAATTATTTGAGTGATAAATCATTCAAAATCATCTTGGTAATGCATATCATGTGATTGACTGATTTGAACACATTTGATGTATCTTAGATGCATTTCATATGATTGAAATTGATTAGAATAAGATTTAGTTAGATGCATTTCAAGTATTTTGTTGAAGAAGTATCTATATCTCGAGTACCTTGCGTATACTAGAAAGTATTTAATGTAATTAATTAGATTTTTTTTTGAAAGATGTATTTTAAGAATCTTGTTGAATAGTATATATGTTTACTGCTAACCATGTGTCTATTGGGAATGTGAAAAAGGAATACTTGTTAAAGAAGCATCTCTATTTCAAGTATATTTGTTGAAGAATGTGGTTTAGGTATTGGGACTGAGTTCCTGGATTCCCTTAGAGATCAGTCTGGTATCCATTTCCAGAGAGATAGTCTGGTAGATTATCACCCCTTTGCTTCTGTTATATCACTCTACTAGTCTAGGTTCTCGCATAGGAAGCCAAAAAATGGGATGGTGACCCCATAAGAAGTGGAGACAGACATGAAAGTAGTAGTGGGAAGCATTATGGTTCTTAGAAGAGGTAGTTCTAAGAGTTTCTAAGCCAATTGTGCTCTTCTTTTGGGAAGAATATTGTCCCATTGAAGCTATTTTCCCAAATTTAAGATAAGTATTCTCTCATGTGTTATTCATGTTGTTGTATTTTATATAGGTTCCATGGTGACTGATTTATGCTATCTTTATGTTCATGGTTTAGTTGTTAAAGAATACTCTTATATCATGTATTGTATATTTTTATACATGATGTTAATTATATGGTTGATTGAAATATGATTTTCAGGTGAATGTATCTTTGTTTATATTTGAAGACCACGTAACGGGGATTGAAGATTGACCCATTGTTGCTAGTATTTGTTCTCGCACATGAAGCCGAGAAATGGGATGGTGATATATTGAGGAATGAGTTATGTGAAGGGAGTCACATATCATAGGCAGTGGAGACAAACAAGATAGTAGTAATGAGAATTATTGTGGTTTCTCGGAGGAGGAGTTTCGAGAAAGACTGGTTGAAAACTGAAGGTATTGATCCTTTTGAAAGTTGTAAATGCATGTATGTATTATGCATCGAGGACGATGCATGGTTTAAGGGGGAGGGAATGTAATACCCTGTGTTTTAAGCCCCAGACATATGCAATTTGTAATTGTTTATTATTGTGGCACAGGGTGCTGAAAAAAAGGTCTTTAAGGACCTAGAGACATCATTGTTTTTTAAATAATTAATTAAAGAAAAAAACTAGCACATCGGGGACCACTAAAAGAGTATGGGAGCCCTAGATACACAATGTGAGGGGGAATGGGGACATTCCTAGCACTTTATAACTTGTTTGGATTATATTGGTCCATATTTATGTCTCGGTGGTATTATTAGTTGATGATCACCCAAACATTATACAACATACCCAACCTTTGATTATTTTATCCTATGTTGGTATTATTGAGCCTAGTTCATGATTTAGTGGGACTCCTTGGTGTTAGGTGGGTTCCACTTGTTGATTGAGCCCCTTTGGTGGGTTTGTAACTCCTTAGTGGAGTTTACACTTGGTTTTGTTACTCCCATTTTCACAAGTGCTCCCTCACTTGCTATTTTTAGCCTTAACAACTTAAAGGTTGTGTACATAATTATGTAACTCCTTGTGTAAATAATTGTGTAAATCCTTGTGTAAATATTGTGTAAATCCTTGTGTAAGTCCTTTTGTAATCCCTGCTTTCCTATTTTGGGAATATGCCTTGGCTTGTGTAACACCTCACCTCACTAATTTTGATTCCTCTTCATGGATGATGTTTCCACAAATTAATTTGAGTGGGGTGGAGTGGCTTGGATTAACTCTCCTTGAAATTTGAATTGCTTGGGTTGGATTAGAATTAACCTCTTGTGGTTGAATTACCCCCCTTGGATTGAGTCAAGTTGGCTTACCTTAGTTTGTTTTGACGCCATTGAGTTAGAATTACCTTCTTTGGTCTATAAATCCATGTTTGATATCCTTGGTTTGGGATTTTTTTTCATGGCTCTTTTGGATGATTTTTTACTATGGGTTTTCATACCTTCAATGGTGAGATATTGGGAAACCATGAATGCTCTTTTATGTGAATGGAATTTATGCTTGAAGCACTGTGATCTTGTATGGTGTTGCGGTAATCCCAAAAAACTCTGGTGTAGTTCCTCTTTACACTACTTGGCTCTGTCCTGAACCTGCACATAAATCCTGATGGTGAATGGAAATATCTCGATGTCTTAGAGGGTACGATTGGTTTGATTGAATTCCTGTTAGTTTTTATTAACTAGTTGCATTGATTGAACTTGAAATAGTCTTCATTCATGTACTTAGATCATATATGAAAAATTTCTTTATTTTGGTGTACATGCATGCTTAAATATGTGTATAATGGTTGTAGGTTCACTTTTTGGTTCACTGGCATGGTTATGTGTCGAATTTGTGCAACACTAGTTGTTAGTATTAAATGACCAGTTAACTAGTTCTTCTGGACTCATTTTCATAATTACTATGTTTAATTAATTGGAGAAAGGTAATTAGGCATGATTTACATGCTATCAGGTGTTGATTAGCCATTGGACTTAATAAACAATGGTTAATTTATGAACAAATGAAATTATATTAAGTACCTCCAATTGTGCACTAAGTGTCATTAAGTATCATAATCAGAACACTAATTACTAGTTAATCTTGATTAAGAGTAAATGGCCTTTAGAGGTGGAAATTATGTTTGAATTGGATTGGAATTAATATATGATGTTTCTAGAAGGTGTTGGTAATAATTCCCAACCATTTTATCACATGTTGGAATAGTTATTGAATTTATTGGTAATTAAAGGGAGGTTGTCCTAATTAAATCCTAAAAAATGAAATTTAATATTTGTTTAATAATCCAGTGTGCTAAAATGATCTAATTAGACTTAGAGAGCTAATGATATGTCCATCAGACCCCTTGATAGCCCTGGGGGACATTACAATATAGAAATACTAAAAATACCTCATCATCATCAGTATGGGAATACTGAAACTACCTCATCATCATCAATTTTATTTGGACCTTCCTAGCCCCAGATATAACAATTCTCCCTAGGTCACATGTTTAATGCTGAATTCTGGAAGATGATGGAACCCTGATTTGGAGGAATCATATCTCCTAAATTATAGCGAATATGAGGTTGAAACTCGTACAAAATGTACAAAAAGATTTCATATTTGGTCTGTCATAGTTTCAACTCCTTATCCTTCGTCAAACTCGAGTTATAACAAAAATGCCAATATGCCTAGATTTTCCTTCTAGTTTTTTTCAAGCATGAAACCCTAATCTCCAGTAGTTGCAGTTGTAGTAGTGTTTCAACTGCACAAAGACTTCTTTCACGGTGGATCTGATACCATGTTATAATTTTAATGGTTATATAATATCTAAAAATAGTTAGCATCATAACCATAAGCAAAGGATCACTGAAAGAAAGACAAGCACATCCACACAAAAGAACACATAAATTTATCTTGGGAAACCCTTATGGGGAAGAAAACCCAGAAAAAATTAGTCTCTATAGAATTAGACAAAGTACAATGTAAAACCCCAGGAACAATAATAACATCTCCTCTTCCATAGTATACTCTCTCTCTCTCTCTCTCTCTCTCTCTCTCTCTCTCTCTCTCTNATTAATCAAGTGAGTGACTCAAATAACTAATTTGGTCATAAAGGGTTCTATTATTAGGGCTGACATACCTAGGAAGACTCAAAATACATTTATAAAATACTTTTGTGGGTACTATTTCCTTGATTTACAACAAAGGTTTTACCTCATGATTCTTACATGACCAATTACATCAAGGACATCTCTGAATAGAGGAATAACATTTCCGAAGGAGGAATACAATACAAGTACAATAGAATATCTTCTAAAGTTACATTTCTTTAAAAAAATCCACATATTAATTTACAAGGTGTTGATGCTGAGGGATTAGGGGTTAAAATGTCAGTGGTATGAGCATTAAGGATTAGGGTTTAGGATGGGGTAACTAGGGGTCAAGGATAGGGTTATTTATTAAAGGTTTAGGTGTTAATTGGTTATTGGCCATCCAAGATTCATGTGTACTTAGGAGTTGGTATTCTATATCGAGCAGCTAGCTTGGGTGAGACCAAGAAACAAACACAACAAATCAATGTGGTGAAGCTTGTGCAATTTATTAATATGTTTAAGAATATGTTGAAGAAAATTAGGAAAATTTGTATTTTCATAACATGTAGGACGAGAGGCACTTGCTACTCTTAATCCCCAACCCCTAACATGTAGGATTTATTGAGGAATTTTCATTTCCTTGTAAACATTCAATATGCAATAGAAATAAATATAATGAATAACTTACTAATGGATGATATTCATGCCTTCCTTCAGTGTGTCCATAGTTTATATAATGTATTTTAGCTGTTGTTATTAGAAGTCTCCTTATCTTCAACTCATTGCATCTTTTACAAGGGAAATAACATTTTCAATCCTTTGAAACCCCCGATGCATATCCCACATATCCTTGGAATCCTTCAGGAATGTTATCTGACATATTTCCTCACTAAATTTTGTATTATGAACAATACAAAATAGGCCCTACAACCTTTGAAAACCATTGCAGGTAATGGCAATAATTTCAAAGCTATTAGATATTTAGGTGTACAGATAAATAATTAATTGAGTAAATCATAATTTTTTGACACCCTAATGGTTGATTTGGTTAATAGTCAGGTATTCGATGACCCATCACATATCTAACAACAGTTGAGATTTAAAAAAAAATACATGTAACTTCCAACAATTTTTCCAATTTTATCCATACGATCGGATTGCACCATCGGATTTTCTTCCCATATGAGTTAGTGATCTAGGGACCAAAAACATACTTTATTCATTAAGATCAAAGGAAATGGATAATTTTCATATTGATTCTAGATCCTTCTCTTTTCCACTCTTATGCCTATAAAAAATCCCTCAGTGTCACTAATCCATAAAAACAATTTTTCTATCACACTTATGTTGTCATACTACGAAAATTCTCCTAGAATTAGAAGAAAGAAATATATTAATTTCTACTTCACCTAAAGGAGATTACAATTATGATGGTTGGCTAGAGGTTGCAAGGTTGAAAAGGATACAAACGGACCTTCCCTTGGACAACTATAGAGGCCCCATTTCCTCTTCACTATGCCAATGTGTTCATTTTTGTACTACTTCTTTATAATATAAAAAATCATTCTTTGATTCATTATACATTGTCTTGGTACTATTTGTGTTTAGTGTGATTGAAGAATCAATATCTCTTGTTAGTTTAGTTTTTAATTCATTTTATTGTTTTTTTCCCTCATTTGATTCTATACCAAGAATTGTTTTTTAAACAAAAACCAGAGAAAATTATATTGAGTAAAAAAAATTGTGCACAACCATACATACAAAAAAGAAACCAAGGTTTCTGACTGTCCTGAAGGAGGAAAAAAAATTAAGTTACCTATACAATTAACAGAGTTTTTGGAATTCTTGAAATTCCTTCTAAAATGGTTCAAGCCCATTGTAGGGTAGATTCTTACATATTTTTTGTTTAGAAAAATGTAGTAATACATCTAAATAAAATCAAAGATGGAGCTACTACTTTTTCTTTCCTTTGATCCTACAATGAGGACACATGACCGAGTTTTCCTCCATTGGATGGTCGCCATGGTCTGGGGTTTCTTGGAAGTGGTTGCATTGATTCATGTTGACAATTTTTTGAACCTCCTCTTTGATAAAATACACAGTTCCCATCAGCTCTCAAAGGTCACGATTGTTGTCGTTGATCCTGGACTCAAGGAATCCCATTTGGTTTGCTAAGAATCTAACATCAGACACAACCACCCTATTCTCCTTGACGTCAATGCCAACCATTTCATAGACCCTTCAGAGATGGATTTTGATATGTTCCAGAGTGGATTTGATGTCACTAATGTTCCAGTTTCCTGGATTGTTTTCCATTGGAGTCAGAAAGTTGTTGCTTGGAGCCCGAAGAAGAGCAGAGGATGTGATATGGGACTACTGAAATTCAAAATGAGGGCTGACCCGAATTTTTTGCACATCTCTCTTTAGACCTTCAAACAAATACACGAGTTGTCGTTCTTCTTCATGAGGCTAAAAACCAAAGCTTCCTACCTCTCCTTCTCTCATCAAGTAAACAAACTTCGAATGGGGAGAGATGACAACATTCATGCTGTTGGAGTCTACCATGGATCATGCCGACGATTGACTGAGTGCATCAGGGAATCGTTCATCGGGATGGGAAATAAGGGCCTTCACGTGGACGAAGAATCCACTTGTCCACAAGAATGGATACCTGTCAGTGGAGGTCGGGACTTCATTTGGGGGGAATGGCATGTAGGAAAGCCATAAAAAACACCCCATCCTTGAAATTAAAATATCTTTCCAACTATGGGACACATTTTAAGAAATGAAGTTGACTCTTGGTTGTAAACATTCCAATTTTATTCTTAACCCCTTTATTTGCTAGCTTATCTGCGAAGTTATTGTTGCCTCTGAGAATGTGAAAATAGGTGACCCGTGGGACTATATTTAAGCGTTGAATTTGATAAAAAATTCTCATGCAATTGGTGGAACCATGATTACAATCTGATATCTTTTGACCTGCCTTGAGTCTCCAAAGACGATAAAATTTGAGATATTAGACTGCCTTGCCAGTTCCAAGCCAACAAGAAGAGAAAGCCATTCAACTTCATTGTTAGATCTATGTTCGAGTCCCCAAGCATAAGAATTTACTATGTTTTTGGATTATATACCAGGTATTGCACAACCCCTTAGTATGTGATTTTCTCACGCATGGGTGATTATTCACCCCATACAGTAGCCTAAATAGGTAGAACCTATTGGCATAGGAAAATAAGCTACATTTATTTATTTGTGCTTGCCCTAACAACACTTGGAATTGTTATTAAACATTGCGATGCACTTGAACTTATGTCGATAGTCATTCCCATTGAATCCATACATTTATTAGTGCACATGAGTGTGTAGGAATTTTTCACATGTTAAATATAACGCTATAGTTAAAATGCAGTGGCACATTATTTACCAAGTTTACTTGTAATAGCACTTACATTTAATGTGAAACAAGTGCCAGAAACCCATCATTGATAATATTTAGAGAAAATAATAAACAAAATCAAATTCAAACCAATGTTTAAATAGCTGAAAATTTTGATTAATTATAAGACTCAATTCACCTCATCTCTTCTCCTAAAAAAATATGGTTATCACATAAATAAAAATGAAAATGCACCCTTTACAACTTCTAAAATGAACACAATTCCACCATAGAAGTGAATAAATCATAAATGTGGTATTGAAGTGAATAAATCATAAATGTGGCAATTCAATACCACAGTACAATGGGATGATTATAGGGGATACTAAGCTTCAATTCTAATAAGGGTTTGAAGCGTTGAATCAAAGTTGAAATAAAATTTGGCTTGCTATTTTGCTATTTTTCCATACCATTGCTAACTTTCTATATCAATGCAATTTGGCATTTATATCTATTAAGAACATGATTTATAATTTCAATTCTAATAAGGGTTTGAAGCGTTGAATCAAAGTTGAAATAAAATTTGGCTTGCTATTTTGCTATTTTTCCATACCATTGCTAACTTTCTATATCAATGCAATTTGGCATTTATATCTATTAAGAGATGTTGTTTCATGGAGTGCAATGATTGCGGAGTATTCCCAGAGTAGACATGGGGAAAAATATTTACCACTCTACCACCAATTGTATCATTGAAGGTTTGATCATTTGATGCGTAATTCAGTTACAGTGATGTGTATGCTTCCAGCATGTGGGAAGTTAGGGGATATTGAGAAAGCCAAGGAAATCCATGTTTGTATAAGGCAGGTTTGATCATTTGATGTTTAATTCAGTTACGATGATGTGTGTGCTTCTAGCAAGTGAGAAATCAGGGGATATTGAGCCATCCAAGGAAATCCATGTTTTCATTGTTAGGGGTGGGTTTAAACTGGATGTTTTTGTAGGAATTGCACTTATAAACATGTATGCTAAGTGCAACAATATGGACATTGCATGCCAATTCTATGAGCAAATGTTTGTTAAAAATGTTGTTGTGTTGACTACCATGATTTCTAGGCATGTTGAGAATGGGTTCTTCCAGGATATTGTAGAACTTTTTTTGATATTTCTCTTAGATTTTGGAATATGTTTCAATCTTAAACTCTTGTATTTCAGACCATGAAAATGACTCACAACATCATTCAAGGAAGTGCAAATTGTTCTTATTTTGATCCTTGGAGAGATGGTAAGAAAATCGTCATTTTTTCCTTTTGAAGTTTACTGTAAGTTTTTTTAAAGTTTTTATTAGGATTTGTGTACTGATTGGGGACTGTCACTACAAACTTTGGTTGCAGCCTGGTGGCTTGGTATTGCTACAAATCAAGGAGAAGAGAGTGTTAGTATGAATCAATGATGATAAATAGGATTTCTAACAAAGTATTAATTGAATTTGGTGAGTTAAATCTGTCCTTTTTAATTCAAGGTTTAATATATGGATTACAAAGAAATTAGTTTAGAAACAAACGGTACAATTCCCATTAATTAGTATCTCTCTACAAGAGGTGTCCACTTTAGTGCACACACCTCAGCCATTCTATCTTGTATTTGGAAGATTGTAAAGATTTGGAAAGTTAAATTTCTATTCACTTCTTTTTACGAAGGGTTTGCTTAATTCACACTTGTCAATAGAAGTACAATTATGTTTATTACCCTTCAATGATGAAGGGTTAAATAAACATATGCATTTCAATTTGAAATTGAGACTAGCCCTTCAAATTTGATCCCTGTCGCCGAGTAAGAATGGGAAACCGCCCAATAAGTATGCCTAATCCACCTACCTATATGGCGCTAGAATTGAACTACACACGGGTACAATAACTCATCATTTCCAACCGGTCGTCATCCAATAGTAGACCAATACCAATAGCTCATCACTTCCCTCTTTTTACTACACGAACCACCTCACCCAACTAAATACAAATCCTGCGGCTTTTGTTTGGAGAACCTGCATGTAAAGGAAATGATTCCATAATAGAAGGGACCTCGTGTGAGTTAGAAGAATCTGCATATGATTGCTTATGAGGTAGTGTAAGTGGCCATAAGTGAATGAACTAGAAGATGAGTCCTGTAAAGTAATGGACACAATTGTTTACCTAGATAAAATTCTTAATTTTTTTTTTATATTTTTTTTTAATTTTTAATTTTTATTTTCCCGCGGCTTGATTTGAGTTGAAGAAGGGGCAGCATCGTGGTGTAACCAACCGTGAATTCCTATTGGGATGATAAAAATTGTTATGTTTGGTTCATATTTTTAGTTTTGATTACCTAATCGAAGTTAAACTTTTCCAAAATAATTTATACTTCATGTTCCATTCGTTTCTTGTAGCACTAAAAAATATAGATAGAGGGTCAATTTCCCAACCACTGAGTAGGGACGTCCACCTGGACTCCATTGTCGAATCCTGCAATAAGTTGTCTACGTGTAATTTGAATGGCATCTTAATTCTTTTGAGTTGGGAGCAGGGTTATCCATATAATGTTTCCATAGTACGGATTATGGAAATCCCATTACATATAACATTTTTTTTGGTTAAATTTCATTCAGGGAAAACAAACAAAAAATGGGTCGCAATGGATACTCACTAAAAGTTTGAAATTAAATTTTAAATGTTTAAGTAGTTTTTAAAGGAAATGATTTAGATAGTTTTTAGGGATCATATCAGAGACCACGCTTCTAATGGTGTTTTTGGTAATAGAGTTTTCAGCTTCTACTATATATTTTTTTAAATCTTTTCAGGGATTTCATGAATCGCATATTTAACCAACTCTATTTTTTCCCTTCTAGAGTGTATTTTTATTTATATTCATTAACAAGTTGAAAATTGGATTTTACTATATGTATTTAAGAGTTCTATTTTTTAAATTTTCAAATGAGAATGAAAATAACTTTCTTATGTTTTGTAAAAAAAAAATTCTTAAAAAATGAGGGCACAACCGTTAGTGAGGTTTTTGTAAAATGGATATAAGGTTTAATTAATATTAAGTGGATAAATAATTAGGATAAATAAAATTTAGCCAAATAATCCACGCAAGTTTTCATCAAATTGCTAAAACTTTAAACAAATCTAAAATAAAAGTTATAAGATAATTATGTTAAAACCAATTTTTATGAAATTCCAAACAAAATTTTATTTTTGGTTATCTTACATTTTGATAAATATTGATAAATAGTTAATTATAAACATAATAGTGGTTAATTATGATTTATATTGATAAATCACTATCCACACAACTCCCTTAACATACAAAACAAAAGGCATCAACTACCTTAACTATCTGTCACATTTGTCTCCACTACTTTTAATTAAGGAGAGTGAACACTGCTTGTATTAATCACTAAAAATATGACATTTGAAACAACAATATCTAAACTCGATAAACATGCCTCCATAATTAATGCACCAAGCACCTCTTCTGATCAACTTCAAACATATTGGTTGAGATATTCTTCAAAAATTGTGGATTTCACCTTTGGGTAGAGATGACTGACCTCCACACCACAAAGATGTCATTACACCAATACAAAGTTGGAACAACTATATAAAAAAATGTCTAGTAAATGTTATTTAAAGAATCAACAACACCAAGAAGGACAATGCTCTTCACCAGAGTCTTATGCACAATCTTTTATCTTCATTTAGTGTCTAGGTTTATTTGATTTTCCATTAGCTTGTATTTATAGGACATGGAACTTGGAACCTGGATTGATCCATGTAATTACTATCAACTTTTTTCACTGGCATTGGAGTCATCTTGGCTTAAAATTTAGCTCGACAACAATAGTACCCAAGAGTTATAAATATTGTGCCTAATGAAAATGTAATTTTCATATAGTACTTCGAATCGATGCAATTCAATGGATTTTTAGCAGAGATTGTTATAATTCTCCCCTCTTACTATGTCACGTGTTTCAGTGACTTTGCAGGTAGTTTTGACAGGGGGCTGCTACGATGATGCAGACATGTACATGTGTAGGGATAACAAAAAAAATTATGCCATTATGATGAGATAGACTCACCACATCCAATAAATATGATTATAATGCCGTCAAGTGGAGCATACATGTCTTCCTCCTTGGCACCAACAAGTTGTGACCAGGCATTTGTCTATGGATTTTATATATTTTTCTTGTTTCTACTCTCTCAATTTTATATATATTTTCATGTGTATCAAGAACGACAGACTCAAATAATAAAATATCGTGGGATGACAAAGTATGGAAGGAGATTAAAAAATAGCCAAGGAAAAGTCATTGAAAGGAATAGAATGGAAAGGGTAGAACAAGTGTTGGTGATAGTGAAGAGACCATGTTAGTGATTCACTCTAAATGAATCAACACCAATAAAATATCATTCCCACATTTCTAACAACTTGTATAAAGAAAAATAATCTACACTTAACACACCTAATGCAAGCAAATATTTGCATAGAACTCTTCAAAAATATACTTGCATTAAGTTTGCAAATTGTAGTGAAAGAGGAAAAAAATATTCCAAACCCTAAATTGCAATTTTTTTTCCAAAACCTCTTCCTTTGCTACATAGGTCTTCTCTAGAGTCTTTCCAATCTTCTTTTGCTAGAGAGTTGCAATCTCATTAGAGAATCTTGTTTAGACTTCTAGGGTCATCCACTACCTTGATTGTAAATCTTCTGATATCATCCTTGTTCAAATAAACAATCACATGTGTAGTGCAGAATGGATTAACAATTGCTCAAAGAGGACACAATCAAATGCTAGTCATTAAACTTAATTTTTTTAACATAGAGAAAAGTTGTAGAAAACAGTGATAAAAAAAACAATCCTAATAAATTGTGTTGACCATACAAAAGCTCTTCCCCAAAATACCATAGTAAGACAAGTATGTGATATCTTGAGTGCATCATGGAAATAACATGATACCTTACTCCATATACATTGTTGCAATGTTGCAATATTGACCATACCCACAAGTGCATAGTAAGGTTGTTACACATCCCAAATATGCAAAACTAGAACTGCATAGTAAAGTTGTTACACATTCCAAAGATACAAAACTGGAACTAAAAGTTTCTAAATTATGACACAACCTTGTTTTATGATTCTTCTCTAAAACTTCATAGAACCAATTTCAAGTTCCTTCTATATAATATATTAAATAACTTTACTTTTTAAATATGCCTTACCGTTATTATCCTATGTACACACAACACTAATAAAAACACATGTAAGTTTTTTTTGTAAATAAAAGATATTGAATGTGATTAGGAAAAGTATCCTACATACTAAATGCTAAGTTTTCCTATCTTTTTAATACTATTTTGTATTTGATATGTATTCCATCAATTTACATAAACAAATTATATGATTCCATCAACTCACATGATTGAATAAAATGGGCAATTTTGATAAATATTGATAAATGGGTATGCTTCTATTATGTTTAAAACACTATTTTTTAAAAATATATAGTTAGGATTTTACATGGCTTTACATTTCAAACTATGTTGGGATGGTGTCTTTCCCATTTTGCTTCATTGAATTCCTTGTGTGATTATGTCATTTCAATAATATTTAAGTAGTTCTTGTATTTTGCATAGCAATTTTCTTTTAAATGTGTTTTTTCTTGTAACATGAAAAAACAATTGAATATGCTAGACATATTTGAAAAACATATGGTACACATTAAATATAATAAGTTCCTCGATTGTGATTTGAGTCCGGAAATAACATAATTTTATTGGTGACCTTTGTGCTTGATTTTGGTTAAACGAAGGGATTGGTATACCAATGCAGAAAATGTTGGTTTTATAAAATGGAATTTAAACTTTGTGAAATGAATTAGTAGAATAACTGAGTGTTAATCCGAATTCAGTAAAAGATTTTCTTTGGGTAGCATATCTGTGTTTAATCTTTCACACACTAGACTTAGGGCAAGGGTTTGAAATTATATATTTTGAGTAGCTTTAGTATTTTAAGATCCATGTGAATATGCTTACGTAATCCACATATATTGAATATTTAAATGTGTCTTTTCTATATGTATCTTTATTAGAATATGTAAAGGCATTATGCGTTGTAGTTTTGTGGTTCAAGTTAGAGGTATTTTTTCTCGTGGAATGCAATTGTTGATGATCATAGCACAAATTTGGATGCTCATATCAAGATGAGCTTAATTTGAGTTTGGTTAATGCAAGGAAGAGCTTTAGGTAGATTTAAAACATAAAATAAGCCTTCGAGCCCAAAATATATGAATGTTGTCTTTATACAATAAAGTCCAAATTTTGTTAAGGAAAAATGGAGTGTTGTTGTTTGGATGCAATCATTTTTTTTCGTAACATAACATATGTAGCTTTAATAGATGAACCTTAAATTTGTAATCCAGGTTCTCTTATTTAATGAACACAAAGTTGCTCTATTAAATACACAGTTGGAAATCAGCCATCTTAGGACTCTTGCATACATGCAATCTTCTTGGTGTCCCGAAATGGGCATAATTCCATTGTAGTGTTATTTTGTGACTTTTAAAAACATTTTCCTTTCTATATACCTAAATGTTCAGATGCATTTGACATACAAGACTATATTTTTAGTCTTAACTGGAAAAAAAAAAATCATTTCAATGTTCTTCCTCTGAATTAAATTAACTAAGTTATGGATGAAAATGTATTATGCTCAGAAGTCTAGAATATTCAATTTCTTATTAAACTATCCTTCCACATATCCTCCAAATTTAGGAGTTATTCTCTGAATTGTTTTGGCATTCAATAACATTGTCATGTTTTAAAGGAATTTCTGGTTCTTTTTAAATATTCAATAGACAAAGAGACTAAGAGGCCTTACCAACAATAGAAAAAGCATAAAAGGTTATTTTTTTTATTTTTCAAACAAAGTATCATTCTTAGGATGGTTTTGTTTATGTTCTCTGCAAGTTACAACATCATGTCTACACCAACTCAATTTTAGTTCTCATTTTCAACCCTTTTTACCCTCCAATAACAATTTATCGACGTATTATTACACTTTATTGGGGAAATTGCTAGTTACCATACTATTAATATACAAATTATATTACTTTTATTATTATTAATGTGTATATTGATAAACACCACTTCATTGCTTTGCTCATCTTCCCCATGGTTCTTAGAAAATGATGCATATACTTTTGTAATTTTGATCATTATTATCAACGTAGTTTATTATAATAATAATAAACATGTGTATGTCCTTGTAATTTTGTATAAATGTTTTATTATATTCAAACATAAAATAGTTTTTATGTTCACGTATTTCTAATTATTATTATTATTATAATTATGAATAATGATGATACATTTCTTCCATGGTTTATGTGATTTTCCATATTTAAAACTTATATATTTAAAAAGTCAAATATTTAAGATGAAACTTATATATTCAAAAATCATATGTTAAGATGAGTTTTTAATTAATTAAGTTATATATATATTTATTATTATTATTATTATTATTAAATGTGGATATGAAGCAAACATTAGTAAGTAGCACATCATCAAACAAACAAAATTGAATATGCATGGTTGTTAGCTTTAAATTCAAAACATATGCCAAAAAATATTGTAATAGATATTGCCATTTTGATGTATGTATTTCATTTTATGTATCTATCAAACAAAACAATAATATTTTAGGGTATCTATTATTTAATAAATATATATTATTAACTTGTTTAATTAAGTTAAGTTGATTAATATAAGTTATTTAAACATATTAATATGATTATCATTTACTTAGGCTTATTAATATGATGGTTGTTAACTTTTTAAGTCTTTTTAAATAAGCATCATCACTATAATGTGAAAATAACATAGATTATGGAATACCATGAACTTCTAAACCACCAATTATAAACTTATCCTTAAACAAATAAAAATTAGAATTAAATCACTCAACAAACAAAACCAAAAAAATTACAACTAACCTATTTTTATATTTTCAATTTGTTAATAATATGATATTCAAATATGAAAACTTCACACCAATTATATATTCCAAAAATAATACATTTACCCCAACAAAAAAACAAAACAAAACTAACCATATGCATTAGTGCTAAAATCATTTAACAACTATGAGATAAGATTCTATGGTACCGAATTATCCTTCTTGTATTTTCTATAGACATAGCGCTTTAAGAGTCCCTTAAATGTTTAATTAAGAATACTACATCCGTTATTTTTTAAATATTTAATTAAGAAGACTAATAATACATTATAGATTTCGTTGTTCCCTTAAATTTTACAACCCTACATTCCAAAAAGTAATACATTTTTCACCAAAACACCAAGTATATTCATAGATTCTAAAACCATTAAATAACTATATCATTAAATAAAATCTTTCTCGTATTTTTTTTCTATATCGACATCGTGTTTTACTTTAAGTATCCCTTGTTTAATTAATAAGGCTACAACACTTATTCCTTAAAACCTTTTTCTTTTTTAGATTTGTGTTATTTTTTCATCCAATTTTAAAATATAAAATGGATTTTGTAACAACATTTGATTTTCCTAAAAAGTGTAAATTTGAGCACATAGATCTGTAGACAAATACACAACTCACAAAGTGGATCTCACAATTTACTCAGCAATTGAAGAATGAAACAGTGCAAAAAAGGCTTGCAGCTGTGAATGCTTTCATTAATAAAAAAGTAATCCGATGATAATTACAATGAAGTAAAATGGCTTTAATAGCCACAAGCAATTCGAATCCACATGAGGAAGTTCAAATTGATTAGACTCTACTTGACTGTAGGTAACCAAGACCTTGTCTAAATCACTATCGGAGGACTCAGTAGTTAACTGACCTTGTCTAAACCATAACCGGAGTTCATCGGAGCTCTAAAACACAACTCAAGTGTTACATTCAGTGTTGACTAAGGTTAACTGACTGTGGTAGGTGAGAAATGCATCCCACATGTGTTCAGTCAAGTAAACCTAGCGCTAACTGAATGTAGAGGACTAGAACTGAATGTAACTGACTCCTAACTTAGCTTGACTAGTCATTAACTGAAGTGAACTGACCTTGGTTGGTTTCGGCACTCCCAGTGGCTTCCTAAATTGTAGGGATTGGTTTAGGAGGCTCATAAACTGATGCAATCAAGTGCAATTAGTGGCAATGAGACTCAATTAGTGTTCCCCACACTTTAGTAACTGAAACATGTGCCCCAATTAGGTCAAGTGGACCCAATGGTGTTAATGATTATAAATAGACTGGATGGACTCCCGATTTAGACATGACTCCCAATTTAGACATATGACCAAATTTGGACAAGGGAGGATTAATAATCCTAACACCCCCCCTGAATGCTAACTTGGACAAACTGTGGGCCCTGGTAACTATGACCATAGGTCACCCATTACATCAAGTAAAAATAAAGTAACTGCTTAATACAAGGAGCTAGGGGCAAAAACCACATGGGAAAAAAGCCCTCCCTCTAGCTAAGCAGGTAGAATCAGGTCTCAAGTTTGAAAAACTTAAAAATATGTTGCTACAATCCTCATCTCTGTGAGGTAGTGAAGTAGCATGCATGGTGTGCTGTGCACAGGTATTCTGGGGCCTAGCATGTAGACTTCTCCTTCTTCTCCAAAAATGATGATGGGAGGAAGGAGGAATGTAACCTTTGTCTCTTGTTGAATGAAGAGGTGTATGATCATATCCATTCTTCTGAATGTAGTAAGACTGAGCCTTTTCCATATTGCATCTTACAGGAAGTCTATTGCATCTCCCTGAAGGAGGTAAAATAGCATGACATAGCGCAAGAGTCTTTCCTTTCTGAGTGTCAGGTGAGTTTCCAGTCATCTTCCTAGCTTCCAGTTTGGAAGTAGGGACTGAATCTAGATCTGAGTCACCCTGAATCTCAATGTCATAAACTGATATAGATGGATCTGTAATACTAGTAGAAGCTATAAAATAAGTAAATGCAATGATTTTACCTTCCCTTACAGGTGGCTGCTAAGAGTGCACTGGTTCTGAAGGAGCCATGAAATGTGAGAACTCATATGCTTTTGAAGCATGATTTGCAGTACCCTTTTCTATGATGCTCCCAATAGAGATATATGTGATCTCCACTGAGTTAGGACCAAAGATCACTCGCTTTGGAGATCCAGTATGTGTCATGTGATAGATAGATAACATGTTTGAAGCTAGGGAGGGAACAAATAGCACATCTTTGAACCTTCAATGTTCAAGTTGGATAGAGCCCTTCCCTTTTGTTTTGACTTCACTTTTATTGCCCATCTATGATACTAGGACCATCAAAGGACTGATAAGAAGAGAATGATTCTATGGATGCAGCCATATGGTTGGAAGCTCCAAAATCAATTAGGAAGACAAGTGCTGATGTGCAGCAAGCCTTCAGTGCATGTCCTTTCCTTTGGAATTCTTGTTCTTCTTCTTCAGAGTCTTCCTTCCTTGCGCTAGAAGGTATAGAAATGTTGTGATTTTTCAAGAGAAGGGCCATTTC
Source organism: Pseudotsuga menziesii (assembly GCA_001517045.1). NCBI lineage: Eukaryota > Viridiplantae > Streptophyta > Pinopsida > Pinales > Pinaceae > Pseudotsuga > Pseudotsuga menziesii. The sequence goes on from LPNX010286955.1 coordinate 71,252, forward strand.
ATCAAGTTGTCTTCTCATACAGGAGCTTTCTGAATGGAAGCCCCTTCCACAGTAAGAGAAGAGGACCTTTCCTTTGCCATTCTTCTTGCTTCTCTTCGAACCTAAAGGTTCTTTTGACTGCTCTTTCTTCACAGGGGACTCATCTCTTTGCTTTCCTTTGTCATTCGCTACCTTATCTCCTCTTGCAACTAGAGCTAGATCTTTGGGAGATTGAATGATCCCCATTTGGATCAATTTATCATTCTCAGAAATAAGAGATTGGATGAAGGCATTAAGAGTGGGCATCTTCCAATTTGGAGTAGTGAGCCTTGCTGTTTGGAAGGTGGATACAAAGACTGAGTAGTCTGCATTGAGCTTTGTGGGAATGGCAAGGATGAGCTGATCTTCATCCTTCTTCACTTTGCATTACTTCAACTGATATATCAGGTTCTTGAACTTTGAGAAGAATTCATTTAGAGATTCGAAATTGGATGGATTGAGAGTAATCAGATCATTTTCTAGCTGATGGATCATCATCTCATCATGCTTATCAAATAAGGAAGCAAGCTTGTCCCAAACCTCCTTTGGAGTGTCCAAGTCTTGGATGTGAAATTGAAGATCTCTAGAGACTGAGGAGAGCATGAGTCCAATGGCTTCATCAAGCCTGTTCATGTACTTAGCTTTGTCTTTATCTGATTCTGGCTCTTCCTCTGTTTCTTCTATGAGTCTGAAGAGATGCTTGGTGCAGAGCAATACTCTCATGTCATCCTCCATTGGTGATAGTTGAAGGGAGTGAGAAGCTCCACTAGATGAGCCATTTTGAATGTAATAAGAAAGATTGAGCTACTGTAGCGAATGCAGTGAGAAGAAGAGGTTGCTTGTAGCGAATGTTGTAAGAAAAGCTGATAACTTGTCACACAATCAAACATACAAAGTAAGGTCGACAATCTACACTTTTGGAATTTCCTTCACACCCAGCATAGTTGATCAAGCAAGCTTGATCAACAATTTCCTAACTTGGGATATTAAGTGGTAAATTCTCTGCTTCTGGTGCAGTACTGGAAGGAGCAATTTGCCCCAAAAAATGCTCCGATTGGAGATCTGAGGAGGAGAGGAGTTTTGTCCATCGAGGCTCTGATGCCATGTAAATTTGAGCACATAGACCTGTAGACAAATACACAACTCACAAAGTGGATCTCACAATTTACTCAGCAATTGAAGAATGAAACAGTGCAAAAAAGGCTTGCAGCTGTGAATGCTTTCATTAATAAAAAAGTAATCCGATGATAATTACAATGAAGTAAAATGGCTTTAATAGCCACAAGCAATCCGAATCCACATGAGGAAGTTCGAATTGGTTAGACTCTACTTGACTGTAGGTAACCAAGACCTTGTCTAAATCACTATTGGAGGACTCAGTAGTTAACTGACCTTGTCTAAACCATAATTGGAGTTCATCAGATCTCTAAAACACAACTCAAGTGTTACATTCAGTGTTGACTAAGGTTAACTGACTGTGGTAGGTGAGAAATGCGCCCCACATGTGTTCAGTCAAGTAAACCTAGCGCTAACTGAATGTAGAGGACTTGAAGTGAATGTAACTGACTCCTAACTTAGCTTGACTAGTCATTAACTGAAGTGAACTGACCTTGGTTGGTTTCAACACTCCCAGTGGCTTCCTAAATTGTAGGGATTGGTTTAGGAGGCTCCTAAACTGATGCAATCAAGTGCAATCAGTGGAAGTGAGCCTCAATTAGTGTTCCCCACACTTTAGTAACTAAAACATGTGCCCCAATTAGGTCAA
>LPNX010286955.1:73065-147983 GCA_001517045.1 Pseudotsuga menziesii
AAAAACAATCACAGCTTTATATTATATAAACTATTGTTCAATGACCACCAAGTTGTACATATATGAGTATGAGATACTTGGTGTCTAACATAAAAAATATAGAAAAAAATTGTTTTACTTCTCAAAAATAAGGGATCTACATAGAACATAATTCTATCAGAAAATACCATAAAAACCTTTAGATGTTTACAAGAAAAGTTTATTAGCAATAGATATGCATCAAAGAACATCAACAAAGTGTCTTGTTTCTAGAACAAGAATTCAAAAATGACTCATTCCCAATGAAGAGTTAATGCCATTCAAGTTTTCCCATTTTCCCAAGTCCTAGTCGTGAGTTGTAAACCATGCTTGGAAAGTAGGTCCATTGCTTGATTTCGATCTCTGTAAATGTGAATATAGTTAGTTGATCCTATGATCCTAATAATGTCCTCATATAATGAAAGCAGATAAATATTCCTTGGAGGCTTTCCAATCTCCAAACAGTCGATCACAATCTAAGAATCATCAATGATATGTATGCGAATAATCCCAATAAAAAGAGCATATGTCAATAAGAGTTTGACTGCAGCAAATTCAACATAGTTAATGGTAGATTCACCCAACCCAACGACATAGCTATACCAGTTATCATTCACTGTATAAAAAATACCTATGGGATCCACCATAACACGGTCTACCCTGAGAAGCCCATCCACATAAGCCCAAGCAATGGATTTATCCATAATTTCTTCATTCAAAACCCTAAGAGGCTTAACAACATCAACCTTTGGGAAGAAATTAAAGATTCCCGGACATTTATAAATGGATTTTGTGACAATCGTTATCTCACTAGAAAAGACTCCCATAGAGAGTTTCATAATGATAGAAGTTTTGGAAATCATTGAATAATATGGGTTGTTTGTGATAAATATTTATGTTCATAACAAATTTTATTGATCCATCCAAGAAATAGGGATAATTTTAAGAAACCCCCCCTATATTTATATGTATAATTATTGGATGAATCCCCATGATACATAGCAAACATTGAGAGATATTTGATCAAGAATACAATATGTAAATGTAATTTTTTGATGGGTTTTTTCATAAATTTATGTAATCATGTAAAATATTGGTGAATCTTTCATGAAATTATAAACTCTTGTAAAATCTTTGTGAAACTTTCATTGAACTATAAAACCTTGTAAAATCTTGGTGAACCTTTCATAAAATTATAAAATCTTGGCAAATATTTCATGTGATAATAAAACCATGTAAATTCTAGGTGAATCTTTCATAAAATTCTAAAATCTTGGAGAATCTTCACTCAATCATATACTTTGTGCCTCTCTTGTAGTGTTTATGTGTTATTGACATGGTAATTCTACTCAATAGATAATATATAATAAAGCTATATTGTAGTATTCCTATAACATCTAGTTGACATGGATCACTGTCAATACCTTGTAACAATGATTTCACCCTCCATGCCTTTCCTTTCATTTTCTTTTAGCTAGATAAATATTTTATGTGTTAACATCACTTTAGGAGAATTATTTTTTTGGAAAATATAGGAGGTAGTGCCTTTGTGTTTATCCCTCTAATTCTTATGGAACTACAATTAAATGTGTTCATGTTTATTTCAATCTAAAATATCTTATGCCAACATCCTCCATATTTGATATTTGTGGTGTTTGATTGTTGTTAGTTGTATAGATCTCGTTTCCTTTCATTTTTTCCTTCTAGTTTCTATTTTCCAGTTTACAACATTTCACTCTTAATTTTAATCAATGTACTACGAAATTATAACAAACATAACACCATGATACCCTATAGCTAAAATAGATAAATGTTTTATATGTTATGGGTTGAAGTTTTTTTTTGGAATTAAAAGAGACAATGCCTTGGTCTCTAGAGTTATTTCCTCCTCATATTCTCACCATACGTGAGACAAAGCTATTGTATTTTAAAAAAGACCAATTTGATTGGAAAATTTTGATTTTGAATTCCAATTCAGGCCTAGATATTTGAAATGTATAGAAGACATGCTTACTTGAGAACAAGAACAACTTGTGCTCAAATTGTTTTCTAGAAATCCAAATAAGATAAGAAAAAACTGAATATTGTGCTTCTTCTTCCAAGCGAATTCCATATGAATATTGGGATATGAAAGTTGTTGGGAAATAAAAATTGATCTACCCTCACTTTAGATAAAGATATTAAAGACATCACTTTGAAGATCCAAGTCAAAAACTATCAAGATCACAAAAATGGTCAACTCCTTGAAACTTGTCAACATCATGAAAGTTGTTTATGTCACGATACTTATCTATGTCTTGAAAGTTGTCTACTTCTCAATAGCTATTAAGGTATGGAACCTTTTTCATCTTGATGCACTTCACTTAGAAGCATGATCTCATCAATGGCAATAAATCAAGGATGGAATCCTCATTAGGGGACATTGAATACATCCAAGCCTCAACAACAACAAGGTTCTTTGACATAACATTTTCTCTGAAATGTTGTAAAGAAAGGTTCTAACTTGTGTTTATTAATATGGTCATAGAATCTTAGATTGTTAAATGAGAATTGGAAGTAAACAACTTTAACCTTCAATTTCTTTTTGACCTCCTTGTAAATAATTAGGTCAACAACAATTTCACCTTCAAGTACAGTGGCATAGAGAGATAATTAGGTCTTCTTTGAGTTTAACTCGTACCAAAGAGAATATATCAAGGTGGTATGAACATATAAGAAACTATTGAATAAATGGAATGGAGAGAGAATGATATTAGGGTGTGGCTTAAAATATTTACTCAAAATTGCAAAATTCAGTATAACTAACAAACCTACAAACCTCATCCAACTGAAAGAGCCTGAGAAATAATACCCAAGCACAATGAGTCAAAATTAAAGTCATGGAAAACAAATATTTGAAAGTTGACAATAAAAAAAAATTCATAGGATGAATTCTCCTTTACCAAGGAGATGTGGGAGCTTCATAATTTACTTTAGTCAAAATTAAATTTTGATGGTGTGTCTAAATGCAATTAAGGTAGGGTGATCACAAGAGGAATCATAAAATATTTTGCAAGTGTCCTACAACATGTATTTTCAAACCAGAGTTACCGAACTTAAAATTAAAGTGCAACTCAAAAAAGTTGGGATCAAAATCATCTCCAGTTGATCTTATTTGAATTGGAGCAAGTGAAGCTCATGTTGACCAATTAACTTGGTCAACATGATTCATAATTATGGGTTGAGTGTGGTTTCTTGAACTAATTTTGAATATCCAAGTCCTCTTTAGAGTTAAGGACTCTGTAACAAAATTTGGAGTGTAACCCCTAGTCATATATTTGGACCATATCAAAGTGTCTGCATCATAGTTTATCCTCAACTAATTAGATCTAAGAGTCCCTACATATTTGTCCCAAACAGAATAATCCTCTCCTCTAAAACATATATCCTCATTAAAATTCCAAAAATATTTCCAATCAATAGTTGTGTCAAGGTTGGTCACTTGACTTAGGTACACAAGGCGTCTTTCTCTCTTATGTTGAAGCATATTCTTAGGAAGATAGTAATATTGAGTACATTCAACCGAAGGATCTATTCCAACTATGAATCTAGAACCTTTACAAGTTTATGCACTCTTGACACAAGTTAGTTATGTATCACAGAGAAGGATAAAACCATGGCCTTCTACATGATGGAGAAATTATGGATATGTTTCATTGGAATTTTGAGTCACTCTTTGAAAGAAACTACCATATTACATTTCTAGATCAAAGTGTTGCACCATAATCCTTTTTATAGTTAGTCTCTCTAAACAAACTCATACACATCTCTGGTTTAGGAAGGGATTGTGATTCAATTTGTTAGCGCCTAACTCTACCCGTCAAAACTTTTAAGCTCCTTGCAAAATTTATGCCAATTTCACTAACATGATATTCTTTGCATCAATTTTCACCAAAAAACTTAAAACTTTGCATCATTTTGTGTAAATATCTCATTGCCTCAAACCTCCATTATAGTCGATCTATAATGTATGTCTTAGGCCTTTGCTCTCTTTTTTCATTTGGAAAAATTCCATTGATTCTCATCAACTTTGCCAAAGTCTCCAAACCTTGTGTACGTTGTCTTTGCCACTTTTATTCAAAGGCCAAACATTTTAAAATGGAAAAAATATAAAAATATATTATTTTAAATGATTCTTATGGTTTTAAAAATATTCTTTTATATGTATTTTTATTGAAAAATAAGCTTTGGTTTATAGGTTTTAAAATGGAAATAAAAAATAAAAATATAGTATTTTGATTATAAAATAAATACGCGACACTGAAATGTGACTTCCCATATATATATATATATATTGTTAAATTCTATGAAGCATAGGATCATCATCTTGCATGAATTTAAATGAGAAGAGAATGTTGTAGAAGAGAGAGAAGAATTTAGCATATACTCTTCAATTAATCATGACAAAATTGCACACACATAGAGACAAAATTGGAATAATATGAATAAGTAAATAATATGGAATACGCTGGTTGTACATATATGAGAATTCGAATTCCTAAGATAGGATTCGAACCTACCAACTTAGACTAGCTATGGGGCTAACTTAGTGTGGGAAAATCACCACTGGAGCTCACTAATGCAACTACGAATAACTAACTTAGTCTATAATCAATTAACCAATGAGGGTAGGTGAGAAAAGGCACCCACACTCCCTTCAATCATGCAAACTAGCGCTAGGCTAATTGATTGTGATCTAACTGATTGTAAGATAACTGAGAGTAACTGGAGCATAACTGAACATGACTGATTACCTACCAAGTTCAATTGAAGGAGACTGTTGGTGGCATTTGGTGTGGGTTCCTAAATTATAGGGATTGGTCCTTGGGGCACCTAAACTCATGCAATCAGGTGCAATAAGTGGGAGATGCTCCCTAGGTGTGTCCTCCGTGCACTAGTGAAGTGATGAAGACCTCCTAAACTAGGATAATATACAATTAGACTATGTGGTCAAAGGGAGTATTTATAATAATCCCAACACCCCCCCTTTATCTTGACTTTGGACAATCTGGGCCCTGGAAACTAAAACCAAAGGTGACACATACAATCTAAATGCAAAATAAGAACTGCCAAAAACCGAGGAAATGGGGAAAACCTCATTGGAACCCCCCCTAAAAATAAGCAAGAAAATCAGGATCAACCTTTCATATCAAGAGAAAATTTCTTCTTGAATAAAAAACTTGTCAAAATATTTTTGCAACCTACATCTCTGTGATGCAGTGAAGTAGTATGGTGGTCCTTATGTGCACTAGTATCTTCGTACTGTGCATGTGAACCTCTCCATATTCTTCCAATCCGATGATAGATAGGATAAGGAATGTTGCCTTTGTCTCTTGATTCTGGAGGAAGAGTGACATGATCCAATTGGTTCTTCTGTGAGCAGGGTTGTTGATCAGTCCTTACCATCATGTAGCATCTCACTGGGAACTTGTTGCACCTATATGAAGGAAGTGAAATTGCTTGACATAGTGCAAGGTTCTCTTTCTGAAATTGGGATCTTGTTCTCCTCATGTTAGATGGCTCTCTAGTCATGTTCTCAACTGCCTCAATAAACTTTTGTGCCAATTTAGGACTAGGATTGGGAGTAGGGACTAGATTTGGATCTGGATCACTATGAACTTCATATTCAATTTCATCAACTGATTCAACTGGGTCCTCTGCTTCACATTCTAAATCTGAAACACTAATGGAAACATTATCATATGTAAGGAGTAGATAGAATGGTTTTACCTCCCCTTTAAAATGGGACTTTAGACCACACTAGATATGAGTATGGAAGAACATGTGAGGATTCATATAACTTGGAGGCATGGTTTACAACACCATTTGATATAATATTCCCAGTTGATATATATGATATCTCCACTGAGTCAGGACCAAATAACACTCTCTTTGGTGAGATAGTATGTGTCATCTAGTATACAGATAACAAATTTGTAGCTAAAGAGGGAACATAGAGTACATATTTGAACACTCCATGTTTTAACTTGATTGAACCCTTTCCTTCATCTCGAATTTGAGTGTCATCACCCATGTGAATACTTGGACCATTGGTAAGTTCTAATGAAGAGAACGATTGTTTGGATGCAACGATATGATTTAGAGGCTCCTGAATCAATGAGGAAGGCATGTGATTTTGAAAATATAGCCTTCAGTGCATGGAATCTCTCATCATGATCTTCAATATTTTCTCTAGAGTCAGTCTTCCTTGTGCCTTCATGAGGAAGGGAAATATTGTGTTTCTCAAGTAGTTTTTCCATCTGATCAATGATATTCTTCATATAATACTTCTCTGTATGGTTTCCTTTCTTACAATAATATCACTTTCCCTTGTTAGAACTTTGATGTTTTTACTTCCTAGAGCCCAAGGCTTCATCTCATGGATCAAACTCATATTTAGGTTCAAATTCAGTGTTTATTTTCTCTTTACCTTTATGCTTCCTTATCACTTGTGCATTCCTTTTCTCACAACTAAGAGAGCTTGACCTGGAGAGGCTCTGAGATCTCCCATTGGTATTAGCTTGTCTTGTTCATGGATTAGAGACTCTATGAAGGAATCAAGGGATGGAATTCACCAATTAGGAGTAGTCAGTATCCCAGAGTGAAAAGTAGAGACCAAAACTGAGAATTATGAGCCAAGTTTGCTCCGCATGGAGAGAACCAATTGCTCCTCCTCCTTCTCAATACCGCATTGGTTGCATTGCATGACTAGTGATTTGAATTTAGTGCAGAATAGTTGTTTTGTGTCAAATTTACTAAGTTGTAGTTCTATCAGCTCATTCTCCATGATATGGCCCCTTAGCTCATCTTGTTTTACAAACAAGGATTCAAGCTTATCCCATACTTCTTTTGGAGTCTTGAGTCCATCAAGATGGAACAATAGCTCCCTGGAGATGTGGATTTACATGTAGCCAAAAGCTTCATCAAGCCTATCCAGATGCTTCAATTTTTCAATATATTGCAACGGTTCGACTACTCTTTCCATGGTCATCTTGTATAGACGTTTGTTGCACAAGGAAACATGCATATCTGCCCTCCAATCAAGGTAATTGAAGGGTGTAAGGAATCTAGGAGAGAGAGATGTTGAATTCTGCATTTCACAGCTATATTGATCAACAATTGTTCAATAAATATTTGAATGTACCTGCAAAACACTGTAAAACACTTTAATTCACATTAATTTATCTCAAACAATATTCACTTTGACATGTGTGCACTATTTGAGTACAACACACATGGATAGACTTCTCAGGACAAAATCCAAAGGGAGCAATGCATTTATTCTAGCAATTATGTGGAAACTCAATAGCTTCTGGTGCATCAACATAAGTTTTTGAGGTTTGAGGTAGGCATGGATACCCACTTTGATACCATGTTAAATTCTATGAAGCGTAGGATCATTCGCCTGCATGAATTCAAATCAGAATAGAATGCAGCATAAGAGAGAGAAGAATCTAGCATATACTTTTCAATTAATCATGACAAAATTGCACACACAGAGAAAAAATTGGAATAATATGATTATATTCATGAATCAAAAAATAATATGGAATACACTGATTGTACATATATGAGCATTTGAATTCCTAATATTGGATTCGAATCTACCAACTCATAATGAATTCAGAGCTAACTCAGTGTGGGAAAATCACCACTGGAGCTCACTAATGCAACTATGAATAACTAATTAGTATACAATCAGTTAACTGATGAGGGTAGGTGAGAAAATTCACCCACACTCCCTTCAATCATCCAAACTGGCACTAGGCTAACTGATAGTAACTAGAGCATAACTAAACATGGTTGATTACCTACCAAGGTCAACTAAAGGAGACCGCTAGTAGAACATAGAGTGGGTTCCTAAATTATAGGGATTGGTCCTCGGGACACCTAAACTCATGCAATCAGGTACATTAAGTAACATATTCCCCCTAGGTGTGTCACCCATGCACTAGTGGAGTGATGAAGACCTCCTAAGCTAGGAAAATAGATAATTATACTATGTGGTCAAATGGAGGATTTAAAATAATCCCAACATATATGCTCATGAAATCAGGTACATTAAGTGACATATTCCCCCCAGGTGTGTCCCCCATGCACTAGTGGAGTGATGAAGACCTCCTAAGCTAGGAAAATAGATAATTAGATTATGTGGTCAAATGGAGGATTTAAAATAATCCCAAGATATATGTATGTGTGTGTGTGCCTGAATGATATGATCACAATGGGACACCAAAAAACACAACCATCACAATGTTCCCAAAGCTGAGTCAATATGTCAACATCCCAAGGAAAGCTAATCCATGCATTACACGTTAAATAAAATTGTGGGTCTGCAACTATATGAAACATATAAAATATAATACCCATTGTATGTGGGATAATAACCACATACAAAAAATATAAATGTACAAAAAATGCGCAAGCTGAACATATCTTTGAACCAACATCCAAGAGTCAAGACATATATCCATAAGAATTCCAAGGGAATATTGTGAAGTCAGATGGAGTAGCGCTGAGATGCCAACAATATTCAAGAGCCAATCATACCAAGTGCATCATCAAATGTCAACAAGTACCTGGCTCACCCACTGTTGAATACGCCAAGGAAGAGGCCACATGGAAAGGATATTGCACTATGCGTTGGCATAATATTGCAAATTTTGTAATATTTTTTTATTTGGTTCCGCATTATCAAGGGTAGAGAAATATTTTTCTCCTATAAAATAATTTTATGGGTACTCAAAATTCCAAAACCTCACCATTTCATAGTGGATTCAATAAACTCCCATGGCGTCCTTCTCAATCATAAATCTCGTGGCATCCTTATCCATAATAATTACAAGGTCTATGGAACAAGGAAAATTAGGTGGACTCACAGCTAGAAGGGCATGCCCATGTATAAGTATTAAGTGTCAAATTATCCTTAGAACATGTTTCCAATCAACTTAGGGATGAAGTTTTTTGAACAAAGAGTATCAATTTATTATTAAAACCATGGTTATTGTTACAAAGAGAAACTTCATATGGCTTGGGGTGTACCACAACAGATAGCTAAACACGAGAAATCAATCCCTTCCCAATATGCAAGAGAAACCAAACATATAACACTAAAGGATCTCGAATCATACCTTATTCCATACGGTTGAAGTAGATCCCCGTTGAGCATTTTTCCAATTCCGCTTGTGTTAACAATTTGTTCTCAACAACAACAAACAAGACAAGCATGCTAGATAATATGGTGTTAGATCTACTCTAGCATATATAATCAACAATGTATAAGCAATTAAACACATCCATGGATTCAATATTAATTTATATGGACATTATTGGACAGGAAAAAATATTTCTATTAATCAAATCAAATATTACACAAGTGACAAGCTCTGTCGGCACATCTGCAAACCAGACAAACCGAATCCTCCACCTGGGCCTCCACCACCTCAATCCTCCATCTCTTGATAGCAAGCTCACAAGCAAAGGAAATCTTGGGAAGAACACAAAGTGATCCAAAGGCACAAAGGGATGCAGACTCAAGTATATGCAAGCTATGGCAACAATGGACTATAGTTTCGTTGCTCTTTAATTCCTCCTCTTCAATGTATCCAAGGGGTAATGGAGGGTAAAATCCGAGCGATCCTGAGGCATATTGAAGGCCAAGAGTCAAGTGGTTTAGACACACATGAAGGAAAACTCCAAAAATATTTGGATTTATGCACACATCCCAATGTACATGGGTTTAAGGTCAAAAGCCGCGTATACACGCGAGTATGGGTTCAAAAGTCGCATACAACAATAAACAGGTGTTTTTTAGGGTTGAAATTGGAAACATCAAAGTATAATATCAGTCCATGGGGTCTAAAGAGTCTGCAGAGGGACAGGGAAAGCCATAAACATGTGATCAAGCATGTGTGGTAAAACCAGCTACAATAGATGCCCCCTAATGTGTGAGGTTAGAGGGGTAACATGATGGCCAAAATACATTATAAAATTCATCCTAGAAATGGAGTGATGAAGAACCAGGTGGAAGAACCAACCATCCATCAATATAGTACAATAATCAATCTCTGCATATGACTACAAATACATATAGCAATGCCAGATACATAAGAGTACAATGGCTATGAATAGGCATGATATACAAAATGTGACATGTGTGGTCATCGCCATGTACAATATATAATAGACAGAGTCTCCATGATGAAGATATACAATGGATGAAGATCTCCATAAAAACTGAAGATATACAATGGATCAAGATCTCCATAATGGTTGAAGATATCTGACATACACTGAAATCATGTCACGAGAGCTGAAATCTCTTGAGCACTGGAATGGTCAAGGAGGTAGCATATGTGGAATGCCACCAAGCTACGAGTATTCTACACAAACTACTACGAGTACATGTCCTACTATGTGAATAAAGGTGTTGAGGTCGAACATAGTAGTTCATCGTGTGATTACCGGTCATTGATGTATACCGTTAACAGATGCGAGATCACCCACTGATAATGAAAATGGGAATCAAGGTAGTAGAGTGCAATCTAACAAGTGTGAATAGATGTGTTGAGGTCAAACACTTGGAAGAATCCATCGGTTAGGGGACATTGATGTATTCCCAAAACCGTCAATGGCGAGATAAACTACCACTAATGATTGTAAGTCTCAAGGCACTCAAATGACTCTAGACTCCTATCCCAGAATGAATGATTTGAAGTCTATGGGATGGAATCCACTGGAAGGAGGGAATTAAGGCATCCCCCATAAACCAACATGAGGTACTCAACAACACTATATAATGTGGAATAACTCAAACAAGATGTGCATGAACCAGTAATAGTATCAGGAATGGATGACATGCAAATTCAAGACAACTGAGGAATGGTCGAATAAGGCTTCAAGTTCCTTCGAAGAAGAGAATAAAGGAAAATGGTGATTGAATGTAGGAAGGATAGACTCGATATGAAAAACTGGGACATATCTACAACATAGGAGGCATCAACAGAGGCTCCATAGGGATTGGAAGCTTAACCAGTCGGTGGAGATAAACTTAGAGAAATGAGTACAACTCCTAAAGTCAAACTAATAACCCAACCAACACATGTGATATACAGTGCTCTGTTCGAAGGCGGCACGACTCGAATGCTGCCAAAGATAATATCTTTTCTTGTGTGGCTTTTTGTTTTGTTTTTTTATTTTTTTGTACTTTTTTAGATATTTTGAAAAGCTTGAAAAAGAATAAAAGTGCTTTATAGTTACAAATATAGGAGGATACGAGTTTCAGGGGACAAACAAACTAGTTCCAAGCAACAAAACATACCTATGTTCAATGCAAGGAAACATGTGTAGGATAACGACACTCAGGGGAAAGTCCCCTCCCAGTCAAAAAAATGGGGAATCAAGCTACAAAAGATATGTAAAAGGGCTCTTCTTGGCTAGACATGAGACAAGCCCGGGCTATATGGTTGATAATCAAAGTCAAGGAAGCTGACATAAGGCTCAATAAGGGAAGAAAAACTCATGATAATGCAACTACAACTTGTCATATACAATAAAGTCCCGGGGGAATGGCCAGCATAAAGCTCAAGAGGAGTATGAAGCTCTTGCTCAAAGTCATGGCGATACTATACAAAGGACTCCCACACCCTAAAGGAGAAATGTCTACATGGGCACCAAATGAAATATAGGATCTAACTAGGGTACCCATGTATGGGAAATCTCTACCATTCGCATAATGTCACTTCTAAAAGCAGCAAGAAGGTTCTGTGACAAGATGGAATGGGTTCGTCCCTAAGGTTAAGATGAAACATTCATAAGGTCATGAAAAATGCAAGCGGATGTGAAAACCCAACCTATATGCCAGTTTAGACATAATACCTACAATAGACACTAATGGGTCAAAGACATGGTCAAACCACACTCAAAATGGGCTCCTACAACATCAAATTAGTTCAAACAGTCCAAAAACGGTCAAAAATGGTAAAAAACTATAGAAAGTGGGTAAAATTTTCAAAACATTTCTATAAAATAGTGAAAAATTAAAAATTTTCATACCATTTTGAATTTTTACCCACTACAATGCATTTGAACTCCAAACTTCAGAAGTGAATTCCAAGAGCATCATCCGGCAGAATCCCTCCACGTTTGATCCAGGTAAATTCCCTTGCCCCTCTCTTTCATTTTCATGAAATATTTTTAAATTTTCATGGTCAAATTGATTTTTTAGGCCATCCCAACTTGGGCATTTTGGCCCACGTGGAAATCAGGCATTTTCCACATATAGGGCTCACCATACACAGAAAATAACCTAAAACCCATGTACATACATGGCTGTTTTGAAAACAGTCATGTATAGGGCCGCGAACAAGTTTTTTATAGGAAAATAACAATAAAAATTTGTGTTTTTTGTGCAGGATGGTGCTAGAGTGGAGAGAGAGGGAGCATGGTGATGTTGAGGAAACTGTTCAAGCTAACCTCATGGCTCAACAAGCATTATGGGAATGTGGTTTATACAAGTTTTGGTGTCTTGGCAGCTTGAGGGAAAAGGCAAGACTACTCCAACTATTGGTAGATTACTGGATCCAGAGTCTGAAACTTTTCATATAGATGGGATGTCACTCAGCATTGAGGTTTAGGACATATATTTCATCGCAGGTTTGTCCTGACGAGGGGAGGTGGTGAACCTCCGATCTCATGGGCCAAGAGGCAGGCTGACTATAGATGACTACATAGTTGTGTACTACTTTTCAAATACAGAGAAGGTTGGGAGTCAAATCCTGACAAATTCAATTCAGATTCAGGGGCTGAAAGCCATACTCTTGGCATTAGGTAGGATTACAGGTTTTGCATCACTCCACCAGGCTTCACAGCCAATGATATTCCATGTGGTAGAGTGTATGTGGCCTATAGTATATGACTCGAGTATTACACTGCTGAGAAACATGAAACAATAGCTTAGTGACTGCAAGATGGGTAGGGTGCGGAACTTCAAGTTTGGCAGCATACTGAGCACATTATTCTTTGAGTGGGTGCCAGGGTTAAGCCCGAGAGTAGACATTGCTCCACATGGAGTCCGGGATCCAACTCAGCGACTCTGGGATAATGTCATGCAGAGACTGGGAGGTGGAAGGGTGGCTAACCCCTGCCAAACAAATTTATTTCCACAGTGGCAAAGACAGATCATCACCATAGACGACTACCCCTATGTAGAGATCGACTTCTGCGGAGAGCCAGATATTCCCCTACCACCAGGAACGGCTTATGGAGACATAGGTAACGAATCCCAAACCCACTTTTAATTTTTGAATTATTTAATTTTTTTGTGTTTTTTGATATATGGAATCAAAATACATGTTTTTGGTGTGACGACACATAGTGACGCTCTGTCATGTATATGCAGATGTAGGACCACAACGACCAGATGGCTTTCCTCGTCATCGATGGAGGGGAAGAGGTGATGATATCACGAGTGCGGATGCAGAGCAGACACTCCAGAGCATTCACATGAACTTTGTTTGGTTGACACAGAGGGTACCCATGGCGCAAGTCGAGGACTTGCCTGAGGCCATGCGGTGCCAGGTGGTTGGAGTACCATGAGCATGGGTTCGATTGTTTCACTGTCTAGCTAGAGCCATGGTGTTCTATCATGATCAACACCCTCCTCCACCTCAGGCTCAGAGACCTGGGTGTATACTTTTTAGTATGACCATGTAGTATATTCTGGTGGCTTGGAAGCCCCTAATTTGTATATGACACTTATGTACTATGATGTCACCTTTTTGAACTTAATGAAAAATATTTATGATGATCGATTATTATTCTATTTATATGTGTAAAACTGTGCTTGTGAAATGCTTATGGTTTGTGAAAAAAATGCCAATCTAACACATAGTTAGCATATTAATCAGCAACTTGATTAAAATTTCTTGGAACATGAATGTATGTTACACTCTCAAATTGTCGTTGTAGCAATCTAACACGCAAGAATATTCGTAATAATTTTGGATCCCTAATACAATACACGCCATTAAGTTGAGAAACCACTAACTGCGAATCAAGAAGTACCTCAAGAGAATGAACACCATGCAAAATGACATCACGCAATAACTCAATAACGACACTATATTCAGCAACATTGTTTGACGAAGGCCATAAACATACACCTCCTGAAGACAATACTTGACCCATAGGAGTATAGATCACCCAAGCAGCTGAAGCTAAGTTTTGAGTGTGGCGGCTAGCACCATCAGTGAATCCTATGTAAACGGAAGAATCCATCGACATTTTCCATAACAAATGAAAGCTAATCAACAAACCTGATCACCATAAGAAAACCTAACTATGCAATGAAAAACTATACAATAATATACAAAAATCAGCCCTGGTTGATGATCATGCAGAGTATTTTTTGAGATAGAGCCCATTTCTAGGCTCCGCCAAGGCTGTCCCTTCATAATCAGCCAAATCATAGGATCCTTTCTCTAAGACATGCTTAACCACATAAGGACCATGCCACATGGGATTAAACTTTCCTACCCAAAGGGTTCCTTAGCTTGATCCCATAAAAGGACCAAGTGACCTTCACTAAACCTCCTCGGACAGACAGACTTATCATACTGGACCTTAATGCGACGCTGTTGACCTCAAGAGCAACTAAGGCATCCCGGTGCTGCTCATCAAGTTGCTCTAAGTGGACCAAATGTTCTTCCAATGCGGAAGTGTTTGGTAAAATCTCCATGGATAGATTCAAAGAAGGGATTTTGCATTCAACCAGTAATACAGACTCCACCCCATGCACAAGCTGATAGGGAGAAAAACTGGTGGTAGTCTTAACCACGGTTATATAGGCCCACAAAGTAGGATACAACATGATATGCCAATTATTCTTTCTCTATACGATGGATCATTGGAGAATAGAATTAAGTGACTTGTTCACTGCTTCAACCTATCCATTTGCTTGAGGGTAATAAGAAGACGAGTGCTCTTGATTATATCCTAACTTGGAATCCAACTCTTCCATCATTTTGTTCTGAAAGTTCCTTCCATGGTCAGTGACAAGCTCTCTCGGAATGCCAAACTGGGTGATAATTTCATTAACTATGAAATGTGCAGCTGTCTCATTGTCAGATTTAACTGTGGGCATAGCTTCTGTCCATTTCGTGAAGTAATCAACAACCACAATAATATGATGGTGCCCCCCAGCCGAAGCTGGGTTGCAATCCATAAAATCAAGGCCCCACTTGGTGAAGGGACTAACGGTGAAAATAGGATGAAAGGGGATGGACGCGAGCGCATATTACATGCAAACACCTGGAAAGGGTGGCACTTCTTGAAAGCATTAATGCAATATTTAAAGATAGACATCCAAAAATAGCTCGCTCTTAGGATTTTTTGGGCTGTAGAAAGCCTAGATAAATGACCACCACACGCCCCTCCATGGAAATAATTAAGCATGACCTCAGCCTCATCATGAGTTAAACAATGACGTAAAATGGAATCCACCCCACGGTGGTACAAAGTATCATCCACTATGAGGTAGTTCTTTGCTACGTGACATAGTCATCGCCGCTCATCCCATGAGAGGTGAGTAGGGACCTTCAATGTTTGAAAATACATGATAATATCTCCATACCAATGGTCTAAAGTTGAGATGAGGAATATATTCTCATCATTAAAAGAATCCTCATAAAGCTCCTCCTCGTCCAAATTTGGGAAATCTAATATGAGCTCAGCAAATATTAATGATTTCATCAATTTCTCCAAAACGAATTTGAGATCAAATTATTACAAAATCACAATCCATTTATTATATTTTCCCCCAATCATCCTTCTAGTGAGGATGAAATGAAATGGATTGATGTGAGCTACGACAAAAGTTTGGAGAAGGAGAATGTAATGTCTCAAATGCTGAACCACATGAACGGTGTCTAAGGCTAGCTTCTCTAAATGGGAATAATGAAGTTCTGCATCAATAAGGTTTCAGCTCAAATAATATATGACATGCTCATGGAGCTCCTCATTATCTTGAACCAATACCATACCAACCATCTCCTGAGATGCGACCACATAAATGAAAAAGTCATGGCTATAGTTTGGTGGAATAACCATGGGGGTTGTTGCTAAGGCTTTCTTAAGAGCATTGAAAGACTCTTGGGCTGGCTCATCCTAGTAAAAATGGGTTTCCTTCTTCAACAAACGCACGAATCCTTTAGTCAAGTTGGAAACATTGACCATGAAACTTCGTAAGAAGTTTTCCATACCTTGTAAACACTGAAGGTGTCGAATGTTATGTGGGGGAGACAATTGAAGTATTGCCTCAACCTTTAAGGTATCGACTCTAATACCCTCCCTGGATATGAAGAATCCTAGTAAATGACCCACTTTCACGCAAAATATGCAGTTATGAGGATTTAAACGAACTTGATAATGATGGCATCTTTCGAACACTAATCGCAAATAGTAAGGATGACACAATCTCAAACAAGAGTGAGTAGTGAGGTCATCCGAATAAACTTTGATAATCTTTTTAAGATCATGAAATATCAAGGTCATGGCCCATTGAAACGTAGTTTCGACATTTTTAAGGTTGAAGGGCATTTTTTCGATATATAAAAGTTCCCTAAGGGAAAATAAATGCGGTCTTGTGTTGATCCTCGGGATTATTTTGTATCTGATTATAACCAGAAAAACCATCCATAAAATAAAATACCTCACTTCCCACACATTCATCCAAAATCTGATCATTAAATGGTGTAGGGAAATTATCTTTAGGACAGGCTTGATTTAAATCATGGAAATCAGTGCATATTCAGATCGCTCCCTACTTCTTTTCCACCGGAACGAGATTTGAAACCCACTCCATCAAGGGAATGAGATAGATAAAAACTGCTTTGAGTAGTTTTTCTATCTTTTCTTTAATGGCGGGCACTTTTCTAGGATTCATGGCATGCACTTGTTGTTGAACTGGTTTTGCATCTGGATGAGTCTTGATTTCATGTTCGACAATACGAGGGTCTATACCTGGAATTTCTTTGTATGACCAAGCGAAAATATCATGAAACGGCTTAAATAGCTCGGTATACTCTTTAATCTCATTGGGGGAGAAATCCACCCCAATGTAGACATTCTCAACCTTACCAGGATCACGAGAAATGTTGATAGGAATCGTTGGTGATAGGTTAGCCATGTTCCCTCAGCCATCTGACCAGGAGAGCTTAATGGGACCGCGGGGCTACCAACCTTCTCGCTTAGAATCGCTCGAAAGTCATCACACTCTAAACTATCAAGCTTAGGAAGGAAATATGATCTATGGTTCAAATCTTCCCAAGGTTGTTCAATCCTAGACATGGCCTTAAGAATAGCTTCAGCTGACGAAAAAACATCATCAAGGCAGTCATGAGAGTGAGATGACTCTACTGCCCATGTCGGCAACACATAAGGGTCCTCCTCCTCCATCCGTGAAGAGGAAGGACTAGGCTCTACAACATGATCAATATTCACTTGATATGCCACCATTGTTGCAGGCAACGACATGTCTGTCTCGATAGGAATACTCAAAGTACTTGGTGAAGGAAGAATCCAAGGATCTTCCATATAGTCAGTGTGAAAATATATCAAATTCAACGAGGATGAAGCCCCACCAATACTAGACCTAATCATAAGAACGGGCGTAGGACAACTAAAGGTTCCCATAAGAGAAGGATACATACCCACACCCACATTCTTAGTTCCCGGCTGAGAATAATTGATGATCAGGATAGAAGCTCTCGATGATGCGTTTATACTTGGATTCTAGAAAGACTTCTAATCAATAGTAACGATCTTCCCATTAAATGGAAATCAAACCACTCAAAAGAGGGAAGAGGCTACAACTTGCATATTATATATCCAGTTCCTACCCAGCAAAATATTGTAGTCAAGGGGCGCATCAACCACCTTGACCTCAATCGGGATAGTCTTCTCCCAATTGGACCTCTAGAGAAGGAAGTGTACCATGCAGCTGAAATGATCGTCCATTGAAAGTAGTCAACATGTTGGCATACTGAGACAACGTGGGAGAACCTAAACCCTTCCAACAAGACAAAGACATCACGGAAGCGACAGCGCCTTCATCAATGATAGTACACATGATGGTGTTGTTGAGACACTCTACATGAATCAAAAGAGACACATAGTAAGGAAAGCAAGGTTGTACCCCCATAGTTTCAAATTTGATTATGGAAGAAGAGCTATCATCACTAACCCCAAGAGTAGACAAGAAGGACTTTCTCTGTGGAGGACAAGTCTAAATCATTTCTAACACACAAGGAGTCTGGCCCAAATCCTTGACAACTGAATAGTTTTGGGTGGCTCGGGCATTAGGATTGTGCCCCAAGCGCTTCAAGAATCCCTTAGGAATGCGAGGCAGAGCTTCAGGTTTATCCATAGGTTTTTCAATTCACAAATAACTCTTGGGTGGATCAGGTTCTTTCCCAAAGTCTACTTGTGATGAACCATAATCTTTCGCACGTGTCACAACTTTGGTAGATCTCACCATGTTGATGCAACCGTGACCACTAGTGGCCTCCGATGGGTTTTAAGTTTCACCAGATGCACAACTAGGATCAACGGTCCTCGAGTTCATATTTTGATTATTAGGTAAAGGATTAGTAAACACAATTGGGCCTCATGCTATGAACTTCGAGGCTTGCTCCATACGAGGGCACAAGTAAGTGAGGTGATCATCCTTACACAACTTACAAGGAAACTTCACGTTACATTTAGGCTGATTGTCCCCCCCAGCATTATTCATGTTCTTATCATTATTATTATCATTTTCAATTTTATTCCCACTCTTATGATTATGTTTTCCCTTCTTTTTATTCTGGCCAGGTTGCTGGTTGCCTTTCAAGTTCAACGTTTGCATTGAAAGCACACTTGCCGATTGGGTACATTGAGACGAAGCTGTGGCTTGTCTTGACGTAGGCTGGTTAATCAATAACTGGCTCACTTATTTCGTAACTGAGTCTGCAGGCTTGGTACTTGTGGAGCCAGCAATACCATCAGCATGTGGCCTAGGTTTAATATTGGGGTCGAAATTGGATCTTGGAGCATTTGGGATAATCTCATACAAGAGTTTGGATTGAGCATAGATCAAATCCAACTCTTGTGACTTAAAGATAGCTTGGTCCTCATTTTGAACTCTGGATGTAGAAACATCCTTCGCAATGTAAGGTAACAATGACTTGAGGAACCACTCTAGAAGAAACTCTGGTCGTATAAAGGCTTTAATTAATCGTTTTCGTCTATGCCACTCTTGAATATGATCCAAAATATGCATGGATTTTTCTTGCTGGAAGGTCTAAAAGAGTTTGGTACCGACGTTGTAATGTATGGGTAGATGGAAATGATTAAGAAAATTCATAGCAAGGTCATCAAATGTAGCATAAGCCCCCCCTGGTAACTCTATATACCTTTTTGATGTAGGCCCGTGAGGGTGCATTGAAATAGCCTCAAACGGATGGAATTGTTGTGTAAGGAATTGGAAGAGCACCAAAGGTGGAAGGTGGTGACATGCTCACCAGGATCTTCACCAGCCTTACCTTCAAACTTGGGAATGTTCGAAGGAAGCTTGGTAGGGACTGCCGGCCATGTCAGATTATGAGACACAGGATCATTCGTCAATCTTGACAAATTAGGTAGGTTCAAATTCACAAGGAAAGGGAGCCTAGGTTGAGCCGGTCGGTGCCACACTTATTGATAGGACTGGTTTTGATAGGCTTTATTGCTATAGACACAATGGCCTTGGCTAGTGGGATAATAACCTCCTCCCATTTGATCCATGAAGGGCTACATGGAAGCATTGTAATGCAGAGTACCCTAATTGTGAGGTGCTACAAAGCCATAATTAGGAGAGTAAGTGGGTTGTTGATGTCCATACTCACATGATTGATAGTTTTGTCCGTAATAAAGTCCATAAGAAGGTATGTGTGAAGCTCAATAGTTTGGACCATAAGATGGCCCATGTGAAGGTACATGTCCTATTGACACAGAAGGAGGCGCATGGATTTGTGATACTATGGTGTGAACAGGACTAGGCCGGACATGACTAGTAGTAGTATTCCAGCCAGAAGGACCACGCAGATTAGGGGGGGATGGGTCGTTAAAAAGGAATTTGAAGGTATTGGAGTTGAAGACGATGGAACATGCCAAAGGAATGTATGTGGTGTTCATAATGTTCACATGTCTCGGTTTTGGTATCCGAATAGGGTTACTAGTGCTAGGCCTAGGATGGGCATGTGAATATGCCTCCACCACAAGGATGGAAGGTGCAATGTGACTAGTGCCCCCAAACCTCTTCGCCTTGAAAGGAATGGAAGTGCCCCTGGGAATAGTGCTAGGGTCAACTTCTGATTCGACACGATATGCTGGATCGGACTCGGGGATATTAGGCATGCCATATCTAACATTACTAGTTCTTGTGGGTTCATAGTGAGTCTCGTTGCCTAGAAGCCAATACCGGTGACCCGTGAATGTGTGATCATAAGTAAATCATGAAGGATTCTCATGTGACGGATCATATGTGCTAGTAGGATCACCCTCCCCATCCTCGTGAGGTGGAGAGGACATCTCTGGAATCTCATTCTCATGGTCTCCCATGGTGTGTGAATCAAAGTGAGAAGTAGTCCACCTGGAATGTCAAGTTCTCTCTCCCAGAGGAGGTGGAGACGTGGAAGGTGGAAGTCATGCTAAACGATGAGAATGGTGAGGTTCTGCACTCGAATCCATAATGAATCAATAAAAATAAAATACTCAATCTAGCTACGCAACCCTGTGAAAACTAGCATGCACAGAGCATACACCTAAGAAATGTAAATCCAAATCACAAGAATACCAAGGGTAGGATATGTGAGCTCCCGAATGAAGCATGTATGTCTCTCCTAGGAGAGGCTTGAGATTCCCATACACAACAAGCAGAGGTTCATAACCAATTATAGAGGCCCTCAGCTTCAATGCATATAGCGATTGTGCTGTCCAACCCTACCTGGCCAGGACACCTATAGAACAACCTCTTCAAATACCCCCTCGATAACCTAGGTAAGGCAACTAAGGTCACCTCAATATAACCAATACTTTGGCAGACAATTGCAGGCAGGATTGACTATATGGGTAGAGTAGCAAAGCCCGAAGCCTGAAAGCACAATGGGTACCCCAGGGGTGCACCAACTTATACCTCAAAGGCCCCCAGATATGAATACAATCCTAGAAATTTCTCTGGTGCTCACAGAAAGTAACCATGGGTCGTCCCAGTCCCAATTGCGTGCACTGCCTCGTGCTTAACTCTCGTGTAAGAGGAGCGTCCAGAGAAACACTAATTACACCAAGGGTTTCACACTCTCACCTGGACAGGCACCTAATTGTTTTGTTTAGTCTTATTGGAGAATTAACTTACAATGAACTATTCCAAGACCCTAAAACCTAATCTTGTTGATGCACCCTAGAAAATAAAAGAGTGTAATTCATTTTATTATGGTTGATTTCAATTGGCTGTATTACTCAAAGGGTAAATGGATGTGCAACTAATGAAGTTATGATGCAACAAGCAGTAAAATGCACAACTAACAAGCAATTCAAATGCACCGTGTAGAATGAAAAACAGGGTATGCTACTACGTGAAGTGAAATATTTTCCCTTCAAATTTATATGCAATCATTCCTATATGAAAATATGACTATAATTCACCAAGCAAACCTAATGTAAGTACCATGCTAATGCAAAATGCAAGCAATGCATAACTATGCAAAAAGAAAAATATTTTTGTATTTTTGAATTAAATGAGATATAAAAGCAAAAACTTGACTCTACAACCACTCACAAACAACAACCAAGCAAAGCACCAAGGTAAAAGAGACCTAATGCACTAATCTCAAAACAAAAAAGTAGAAAATGAATGACAAGAACATTTCCAAAAATCAAACTAAAAAAAAAGTCTTTGGTAAGAAATAGGGGTATATATAGACTCTAGAAGAATCCAAGCAGACTTAGCAATCATCCAAACTCACCCAACAACACTTAATCCTCCCAATAAAGCTCAAAATTAACGCATACATGACTGTTCTAAGTAAACCAGCGTACATACGCAACTATTCCAGAAAAACCCACGTGTACACACGACCGTGAAAGCTAAACCCGCGTACAGGAAGAAAAAGGAGGAAAAATAAAGTGAAACAACTAGTACATTGAATGCCAAAAACCCCCAAAGAGAAACAACTAGGATCCTCCTCGGTACAGTCGCCAATTCTGTTACGGAGAGAAACTTCCTATGGCTTGGGGTGTACCACAACAGACAACTAAACACGAGAAATAAATCCCTTCCCAATATGCAAGAGAAACCAAACATCTAACACTAAAGGATCTCGAATCATACCTTATTCCAGATGGTTGAAGTAGATCCCCATTGAGATTTTTTCCAATCCCGCTTGTGTTAACAATTTTCTCTCAACAACAGCAAACAAGACAAGCGTGCCATATAATATGGTGTTAGATCTACTCTAGCATATATAATCAATAATGTATAAGAAGTTAAACACATCCATGGATTCAATATTCATTTAAATGCACATTATTGTATAGGAAAAGATATTTCTATTAATCAAATCAATGATTACACAAGTGACAACCTCTGTCGGCACATCTGTGAACTGGAGAAACTAATTCCTCCACCTAGGTCTCCAACACCTCAATCCTCCATCTCTCGATAGCAAGATCACAAGCAAAGGAAAGATTGGGAATAACACAAAGTGCTCCAAAGGGACAAAGGGATGCAGACTCAAGTATATGCAAGCTATGGAAACAATGGACTATAGTTTCGTT
The DNA here is from genome assembly GCA_001517045.1 of Pseudotsuga menziesii. NCBI lineage: Eukaryota > Viridiplantae > Streptophyta > Pinopsida > Pinales > Pinaceae > Pseudotsuga > Pseudotsuga menziesii. The sequence continues at coordinate 95,974 of LPNX010286955.1, forward strand.
TCTCTTTAATTCCTCCTCTTCAATGTATCCAAAGGGTTCCTTATATAACACTCCAAAGGGGTAATGGAGGGTCAAATCCGACCGATCTCGAGGCATATGGAAGTCCAAGATTCAAGTGGTTCAGACACACATGAAGGAAAACTCCAAAAATATTTGGATTTATGCACACATCTTGATGTACGCGAGTTTAAGGTCAAAATCCACGTATACACGTGAGTATGGGTTTAGAAGTCACGTACAACAATAAAAAGGTGTTTTTTAGGGATGAAGTTGGAAACATCAAAGTATAATATCAATCCATGGGTTCTAAAGAGTCTGTAGAGGGACAGGGAATGCCATAAACATGTGATCAACCATGTGTGGTAAAATCAGCTATAACAGTTATGAACAAAGTCAAAGAAAACAATTGATCTTCTGTTTAGAAAAGGTGGTAAATGAGTTGTGGAAAGGGGCCCAGTTAGAACTGTTTATGTGATTCTCTAATGAATTTGGTGTTTAAAGTGACACATATGTTTATATTTCAATCGATGATGAGGAATATATCAAGCATGAACTTGTATTTTAATTAGCAGAAAGTTTGCTAGTAGAAGACATGCAAAATGTGCTGGTTTTGATCCATGTTCAGGTGCTTATTATGAAATTCATTGATTGGAATTTCTTGTCACCTTCATATCAATAATATTCTAGTAGCAGTCAAACCTAATACTTGTGAATGTCCTGATTTCAAATGGTCTTCACCTCCTCTTTTGGAAATATGGTGAGAGAAGAATGATGGATGTAGGCAATGATCAATTGAGCTTGAGTGTTATGGTATACATAACTATTCTAATTTCATGAAGTATTCTCTTATTTATAATACTATTTCCTATGACATAATTGATCATATTGAATCAATTATGGAAAATTAATTCGCCTTAGAGGACATGAATTAATCCAAATTCCTTTGAACCAAGAACATGAAAAGGAGGAATCCAGTTGTAGTGGTTGAGACTATAAACATTCCAATATCTTGAATTCCTTTTTGAACTCATTTCTGTTCAAAGTCCTTTGTCTACGATGATATTTTTGCAATGTTTATGGCTATGGATCTATTTTTAGCTTCCATAGTTGTCACATAGATGAAGAATTAAAAGTTCTCTTATGAATGGACATGTGAATTTTCGATACACTTAAAGAGTGAAGTGGAAAATCACTTTGAAAATTCAAATTCTATAATTAACCAAAGTGGCAGAGTATCGATGATAGAGCACCAGCAATCAGATTACTTAATAGCTCTAGATGCTAATTGACTTCCCAAAAGTTTTGGATTCAGATTTCTAGCTGATAACAAATTAGCTGCAATAATTAACACTCAAGGTAATCAGTTTCTTAAATTGTACACTAATTCAAGGAGAACTTCCATCAAATTCTATAAGCACTATTGCTTATGCACAAAGGAAGAAATCCTTCTCTCTTATGGAAGACACTGAAAAGTTATCATAATCTACATTAAAACTATGTATTGCATATATATGAGAGCTTGACCAAATTTAAATGGTTAGAATATTTGGATGATTGATGATTTTTGTTTAGATAGTGATAATTGGAATATATAGTTATCTCTAATCACATATTGATGCATTGGAGTCCTGTAATGTTTGGGTTGCTTGAGAATGGTTTCGACAGATGCTTGGATAGTAGAACTCAGAGACAACATTTTCTTATTTTGTGTATAGTTACACACACTGAACTTAAAGCTGAGGGGATGCCAATGTTCTGATGTTTTATCTTGACAACAAGCATCATTCGAATTGGGCACTTCTACAAGGGATATAACCTAGATCTTGGGTTTAAACAACCACTATATGCAGAGACCTCTTTAGTCCCTCTTTCATGCCATTTTTTATTTTATTTTTTCAAGTGGATTCACTAATTTTTGTTTATAGTAGATAATATAGATGTTCCACAGGTCATTGGTTTTTTTTCAAGGTCATTGTAATTGCAGAATCATGTCCATCCACTAAACGTGCATGGTCTATATGTCACCGCTAAGCAAAATTTTGCAGAAAAATGTTCTTCTGCAAGACATTTATACTCAGCAGAACCACAAAAATATGAGGGGAACTTTTTGATGAATTCCTTGCACTCATCTAGATTTGATTCATGACTGGATTATTCTAAGATGTTTATGAAAAAAAATTCTCAATGATTTAGAATGAGTTACTTGATGCTGCAACCTTGAGAAACATCAACAGTCCTTAGAGATGTCCTCCAAAGTTCTGTGATTGTGTATTGGTAATGGTAAATACAAATTGATATTCAATGAATCCTCTTTTGCAAATTTCCAAATTTGGTTAGTAGAGACATATTTGTCCATATATCTATGTTTATGTGTAAATTAGAACCTCTCTTCAACCATACTCAAGGTCTTATTGTGAAAAATGTAGCTGATCACTATGACTTATAACAAATAAAAATATTCAACTAATTCAAGAAAACATACAATGACAACCCAGAAGTGTATAATGTTACATGAATTTAGAAATGTTCCATGAGTTAAATGATTAGAGCACATGTATTTGTACAATTTTCTTACCCTTGGATTATTTTGTCTATTTACTAAATATAGTGATAGTCCTCCATGCCAAGTTTCATGGCATATTCTTGATGACAGATTCCTTTTATCTCTTACACATGATGCATTGATTCACAATTTTCTTTACATCTCTGACATGACAAATTGATTTACAATTTTCCTTACAATATTATCAAATGGTTTGTTGTCCATATTTAGCACTCATTTCTCTCCATTAGCTCATACGTTATTTCTCATAATTTTTTATTCTTGGCTTTACTACTCTCCTATGTCTTAGGATTTATATCTCATTAGCTTTCACAACATTTTAATATGATTTATAATATTAAGTTATCAACAAAGAAACAATAATACCAACATCTATCTCATCTAAAATTCCCATGATTAATACCAACATTTATCTTTTCTAAAATTCCGATGAATTCCTTACAACATGTAATTCACAATCCAATATTTTAGGAAAACTACAACACCCTTTGTCACATGCCCCAATTTGCAAGACAATTTCATGTTTTTGAGAAACATTATGTTATATTTTATGTTAAAGTTTGTAATTAATGACGAAGTGGGGTTAAGGATAATTTAACGTATTGCAGAATATTTTATTAATAAATAAATGAAAGATGAGACAACAGCTTAGGGGAACTGTTAAATGAGTGTTTACTGGTCACTTGGTGGAGGAGACTACGTTGAGAGAAGATTGATAAGTGGCAGCATCCTCAAACTACTTCTCCTAGTTGCAGGTGGCAACTTCCATATTTTTGTGGTCATCATTCCCCAAGAAAGTGGAACAGAAATAGGTGGCTCATTAAGTAAAAACTGACCCAAAAGGCCTAGGCATGCTAATAAGAATTCCCATTGAAGACAGCTGAGGCTGCTCATTTTGAGTGAATGAAGTGCACATGTGAATTCGATGGAGGGGACTAGATGAAGTAATTTTGAGGGGATAAGTGCTGAAGACTGAACTAGTGCAGCTATTCTAAGCTGAGTTCATACTGCTGTAAGCAGAACATAATTACTACTGAACACTCAGTGGAGTTGCAGAGGATCTCAAGACTACATCTCTCACCCAGTACTCTACTAGGAGGACCAGGAGACAAGCTCATCGGTCCTGCGAACTGCAGTTTATCTCTTCTCCAGGAGTTGGTTGGGAGGAACAGCCTTGTTAAGTTGTTGTCACCTCATCTATATTACAGGTTCTACTTGTTTAAGTTCAGTTATTATTTTATTTACTGTATCAGAAAAGCTTAAGAGTTTTTAATAATCAAGTATATTTCTAAGGTAACAATATTAGGAATAAATAGAAAGATTACTTACGTTGTGAAAGTTAGTGAGTAGCTAGATTAGGGTAAATTAATAACGAAATTTATGCAAATGATTACTATATATAGGATTTCATGTAAAATTTATTTATAGTTCTTTAGCTGTGTGTGAATATTAAAGTATTTAATTAAACTAGACAAAGATAGAAAGACTAGTCTAAATAATATACACTAGTATGTGTAGTAGTTTATACACTAAGTCTAACAAAGTTAAAATAGTATAGGATCAATAATTATTTTAAAACTAGGTTAACTAATTAAAACAATAATTTAAAATAAATAATTACCTAGTTATTTTATTTATATCAAAAGCATGTAAACTAGGTTTACTAAAATAAAAGTACTAACTCTTTAAACCTTAGAAAGAATTAGGGTTACGAAAGATCTGTTCCTTCACACAAATTAAACTCAAGATTTATAATATTAAAAACCTAGCAGTATATTCCAGGAAATTTTAGGAAAGAAAAACATTTATTTAATAAAATCATTCTCTTTTCCATTTTCAAAAAAATTCATTACAGCATTATAAACTCTGCTGCTATAAAATATTTCCTTACTAAAAATCTCCAAATCTTTTCCTTTTAATAAGAAAGAAAAATTTCTTACTATTCAAGTTAACCCTAACTATCGAAAACTAAATAACAATAAAAATAGCTAATACACAATTTATACATAAATTTAAAACAAACAAAGATATTGCAAATTTCAGCCTTAAGCTATGAAATTTCCTTTAGTATTAAAAATGAACTGAACATATATAGTTAGGCCTATGGCCTTTTACATTAACTGTCAAGGCTTATAATCATGAGAAAAACTATTTTTAATACTTAAACATAATACACAAAATTTGGAAAACAACCATCTACTTTCGGCTACGAAAGCCCTTAACCAAATCGAAAGTTTCTATAACTACGACCATCCAAGTTTCTTTAAAAACCCTAATCCAACCCTCATGAAACGACCAATTGGCCTGACAGTAAAGTCACGGCTTAAAACCAATTTTAAAATTTATCACCATACTTTCAACTAAGGCCGAGAAGGCTTAAAACTAATTATGTAAGTTACAGCTGTGAGAGCCCATACCCTCACATTACAAACAACCATTAGGGCTTTTAAAAATAGAAATTAAAGAACAAAACTGAGCAACTAAAAACCACAGCCGAACCGATAACCACAATATATGGCAGTGCCATAGGAAAATCCACCTCACAACTGTGCAGGAGAAAAACCCCAGATGAAACCGAGGTTTACTGGTTTCAAATCCTTCAGAATAGCTCTTTTGATGGAGTTCACAGTATCTTCAAATAACCACGAGAATTCTGCACTCAAACAAGTAAAACATGTATATTAATATTTAAACGCACAAATTAAAATAAATTTTTTTAATATTTTTTCGAACAGTTAAAGAACTATAATTGAGAACTTACCCTAGAGGCACGACGCAGCTTCTTGGAAGTTACAATCTCACCCTTCCTCCCTCGTGAGCTTCATAAGCTGAAATGGAGCTTGCCAACATGAAAAATGCAGAGTGCAGCATCCAATGGTGGAGTCTCAGGCTGCGGCAAGGTAAGACCAAAACCCTCATGAAGGAACGATCAATTATTAAGAACTCAGTTCACACAGTGAAATACCCTCACTACACTCTTTACTAATTTAGAGTTCCAACTCTCACAGTAACGCAAAGGTGAAGAAAAATCCTCATTACTTTCAGCACAGATAAAAAAAATCACCTCACGATGGCAGGAATATTTCTTGCTCACCCTTTGACACTAGTTCATAAGGCTCATAAAGGCACGAGTGCATTTTTAATGGAATTTCTATAGCAATCATGGCGCCCACGAGCTCTTGGCTCAACCACTCCTCAGCCCAGACAAACAAATCATGTTTTTAGGGTTTGAAGCCAGTTATATGGTGTCCCAAGTCAACGAAAACCATAAGCTTCTTTCACCAACCATGTGTCCAACAAATATTTAGCAATCATGGGTATTGGACTATAGTTGAAGTCCCGATTGCTAATCTGCACAAATCATTGGGTTTTAAGTAAAAAACCTTATAACAACATTGTATAATAATCTTTACCCTCATTTCCGTTCCTTGCTAAGCTAATCAAAGACCAGTGTGTTAGATGTTAATTACACTAAGGTCATAAGTATAACATTTAATTTACCTATGTTTTCCTTTTTTTTTTAATACCTTGATTACTTGGGATAAATAACAAAAGCCCAACGATGGAGGTGAACTAACCTTCTATCATTATACATAACCCTATAGATCCTTAAGATAGGATCTATTCTAAGCATGCTTTTTAAACTTTAAATATATGCTTTATTTATAAAAACGCAAATAAAATGAGAGTTCTAACACAAGAGGAACTATATGTAATACTTGATTTAAGGAGAATCACTAACATAAAATATTTAAAAGATTAGAAAGAACTAAATCAAGTATAATAAGTAATTATACCAAACACTGTTGATAAACATATAGTCTTGGTTGCAAAAATGATTAATACATCTTCACATTTATAGACTTCTCAGGCCACTATTTTCTCATTGGCAGAAGTAGAACTGTTCTTATTATACACCATCTCAAAATGAGATGTAAGTCTATAACTAAAATACAAGAAAGAAGATTATTGGAAAAAATACTGTAATGGTAGACTTAACTGCACTAAAACCATTCATTACGATAGTGTTATTACAATATTTCGTGCAGTTTGATAACATTAGAAATACCAACAATACCTTTTACAGGGTCAAGCTACAAACAAACATTTTTACTAGCATTTTATCCTATGCTAGATGAATATTATTCTCGATCTGGAATTTTTTACTGGTAACAACACTGCTTACCTGTTTAGAACCTGTAAAAGAAGCATCATTACACTGCATTAGCTGTAAGCTAAGTAAGTCCCAATGTCTTCTAAGATTCTCTCCTACTTAACAAAAGAAAGTAATAACACACTTAGTATCAGATTAAGATGCAGTTTCTTTTCTTGTTTTCTAAAACATAAATTGCTATGTTTAACATCCCTAACATAGTACTTCAACATAAACTAATAAATTATTTAGAGCTAAAGAAAGATAATGCTCTTTGTTAATTATTACTATTTGAGTAACTGCTAACAGTTATTGGTTCATTGGCAATGACAACCTTAAACATTTTATGTTACATTAAAAGAAAAAATTTAAATGTTTATGAATTTTTGGGTTATTACATGTGTATCAGAGCACAAGGTTCAAACACTAGGCCTAAATGTGCCTCAACTTGCATATATAAAACATATATTTAAAACATGTATACTAATTTTTCTTTTTCTTTTTGAATTACACTACATAGAGTTTTTCTGAGTTAACTGTAGGTATGGAAGGATTGGAAGAATATGCAGATGAGGAGTCCCCATTTACTGAACGAAGTAATTCTAAAAGAGAACCTATACAAGAAGAAATAACTAATAACTCATTGGAATTGCTACAAACAATCAAGGAACTAAGAACATAGATGAAAATGGTCAAAAAAGAAAATGAGAGAATTTTGAGAGCTCAAGATGAGCTAAATTAGATTTTAATGGAAAGATTTCAGAATGAGAAAAAAGATAAACGAACAGAGTCTGAAGATATGCCTTATCAACATAAAGATAAAAGACTAAATAATTTAAAATTGAAAGTAGCTCATCTTCTGAGGTTTATGGCAATCCACATAAAAAGAATTATCAATATACTAGTGATAGTAGCGAAGATAATCATCATACAAGAAAGAGAAAGTTTAAACCTTATGAAGAAATCTCTGGAGAATTCAAGAAAATCAAGCCACCAACCTTTAATGGTGAAACTTAGAAGGGAGAAGAGGTGGAATCATGGTTGTTTGGGATGAAGAAATATTTTCAAATTTATAATTACTCTAATCAACTGAAATCCATAATGGCTATTTATAACCTTACTAGGAAGGCAGATATTTGGTGGCAGGACCTAAAAAGAGTAAAAGGCATTAGGGAGAAAAACATTAACTGGAGTACGTTTAAAAAATATTTAAAGAAGAAATTTTTGCCCGAACAGTACTATGAGAAGTGGGCCAAGGAATTTTATGAATTAAAACTGGGAACAATGAACATGAAAGAACTAAACAGTAAATTTCTAAGTCTGCTCAGATATGTGCCTTATATCATGGACAAGAAGCCTAAGGTACATCGGTTTCTAAGCTGCTTACCCTATCATATTAAAGACATAATTGAGTATGACAATCCAAAAAATTTAGAAGAAGCAATGAGAAAGGAAAATTTCTGTTATGAACAGAATAGCAAAAAGGAAAGTATGACAAATTGGAAAGCTAAAAGAACTAATCATTTTGAACAGAGGAAGAAAGGTTTTGTACCTAACCGAAATTCTAAGAATAATGACACATGAAATTTTTGTAATAAAAATTTCCAAGGGAACAAAAGTAATTCACAAATAAATCCAAATGGTCAAAGAAATAAAGAAACTGCTAGCAATCACAGTAACTATACCAAGGATTTTGAACGGAAGGAACCAATAAAGTGCTGGGAATGTAATGGTAGTCATTAGGCATTAGCTTGCCCCAATCGAAATAAGACTATTAGCAACATACACACGATCTAGGAGGAGATGACTATCGGTGATATAGCGAGGACAATGCCCAGGATTAATGCATCACTGGAGAACAGGCAAGCGGATTACCAAAATTCCATGGTGGAAGTGGAAGGTGAGCTGAATAAAATACCTATATCTATTTTAATTGATCCAGGGTCTAGTTTAAGCTATATTTCTCCTGATTTGGTAGAAAAGTATAAGCTATCAGTGGAAAAGTTTGCAAAGTCTTGGTTAGTCTAGCTAGCTACTGGTGTAAAGAGAAAGGTAATTAGCTTTGTTAAGAATTGTACAGTAAAAATGGATCAGTTTGAAACCTATGTTAAGATTAATGTCTTACCTTTAGGTTCTTATGATATGTTAATAGGTATGGATTGGTTAGAACAGCATAGGGTAGTCCTGAACTTTTTTGATAAAACATTTACTTGCATAAGTAACGATGGATAACTAATAAATGTAAAAGAAATCCCTAGGAAAATAGCTGTAAGACATATTTCTACTTTATAGCTTAAGATAGCTGTTCAGAAGGGCTGTAAAGCCTTTGTTGTAACAATAATTAATGAATAAAATACAAATAATGAAGATAAATTAAAACTTGAAGATATTCCGATCCTAAGGGAGTATTCGGATGTATTTTTAAAAGAAATTTCGGGACTGCCTCTGAAGCGGGAGTTAGAATTTACTATTGAGTTGGTACCTGGTGCAGTACCCAGCTTAAAATCCCCTTACCGGATGAATATACTGGAATTAAATGAACTAAATTCGCAGTTAAAAGAACTCATTGATAAGAATTATATTAGATCCAGTGTGTCTCCCTGGGGGCAGCTGTTATTTTTGTTAAGAAGAAGGACGAAACTCTACGAATATGTGTAGATTACCGTCAACTAAATAAAATGACTATCAAAAACAGATATCCATTACCTCGCATAGATGATTTGTTTGATCAATTACATGGAACAACGGTATTCTTGAAGATTGATTTACGATCTGGTTACCATCAGGTCTTAATCAAAGATGAAGACATATTTAAAACAACTTTTAGGACCCAGTATGGTCATTACGAGTTTGTCATTATGCCATTTGGGCTTACTAATGCCCCAGATGTCTTTATGTGTCTAATGAATAATGTAATGCATAAATACCTTGATAAGTTTGTGGTCGTATTCATTGACAACATCTTAATTTACTCGAAGTCTGAAGAATAACATAAAGAACATTTAAAAATTGTATTACAAGAGTTACAAGAACATCAACTCTATGTAAAATTTAGTAAATGTGATTTCTTTAAGGATAAAATACAGTATCTGGGTCATGTAGTGACTAAATAAGGAATTTCTGTTGACCTCGAAAAGATAAGGGAAATCGAACAATGGCCAGTCCCAAAAGACGTAACTGATGTACGATCATTCGTGGGGATTAATGGCTATTATCGAAGGGTTTCCAAGAATTACAAATCCCATAACTTCCTTACAGAAGAAAGGGAAGAAATTCGAATAGAGTCAAAAGTGTGAAGACAGTTTTAAAAAGTTAAAAACATTATTAACTACCGCACCAATCTTAAGAATTTCTAACCCTAATAAAATTTTTATAGTATGTACTGACGCATGAAATGATGGTTTAGGTGGAGTTTTAACACGGGAAGGACACGTCATTTCTTATGAGTCTAAGAAGCTGAAGATTCATGAGAAAAATTATGTGACTTATGGATTAGAATTAGCTACTGTCATACATGCCTTAAAAATGTGACGTCATCATTTAATCGAAAGGAAGTTTATATTAATGAAAGATAATAAAGGGTTAAAATATCTGTTGGATCAACCTAACTTAAATGCTAGGCAAGCTAGATGGCTAGATTTTCTTAGCGATTACGATTTTGAAATCCAACATATTAAAGGAAAATAAAATAAGGTTGCTAATGCATTAAGCATAAATGCAAAACTGAATTTTACAGTAGCAATCAACACCTATTAAAAAAAATTAGAAGAATAGCTAGAAGAAGGAATAGAACAAGATGAAAATTATCGAAAATTACAAGCAAAGGTAAGAGAAAATTTAATTGAAAGTTTAAGTACAGGGTATAGTTTAAGTGAAAAAGGATTATTATTATATAAATATAGACTATACGTACCTAATGTACCTAAGATTAAGTTGCTGATTTTAAATGAAATTCATAAGACTCCTTATTCAGGGCATCCTGGTTATCAGAAAACTATAACCATGCTAAGAGCGGATTATTTTTGGCCAAAGATGAAAAATGAATTGGTAGAATACATTGCTAAGTGCTTTGAATGTCAGCAAGTAAATACTGAACATCGGCATCCAATTGGGCTACTTCAGCCATTACCTATTCCTAGCTAGAAGTGGGAGATAATTAGACTTGATTTTATCACAGGATTACCTAGAAATTAAAACTTAAATGAATCAATAATGGTAGTTGTTGCCAAAATTGAGCAAGGCATCTCATTTTATACCTGTAAAAACTACTTATAAAGTTGAAAATAATAGTTAAAATAATAAAATAATATTGATTAATTTTGGAGGAAGAAAGAAAAAAACTACTTTTTGTGTTCGTATTTTCGACATATCTCCCTGTGTTTTTACTCAAATTTCGATCGGGAGAGCTCTTTGGATGCGTAATTTGATTCCACATCCAATGAGTACCCACACTGCATACTTTTGATGGACCTTGCTACCCCAAAAACAAGAAATACCTGAAAAAATGTGATGATGATGTCATCATCACATTTTTTCAGGTATTTCTTGTTTTTGGGGTAGAGGGGTCCATCAAAAGTATGCAGTGTGGGTAATCGTTGGATACAGAATCAAATTCTGCATCTAATGAGCTCTCCCGATCGAAATTTGAGTAAAAACACAATGAGATATGTCGAAAATACGAACAAAAAAAGTAGTTTTTTTTAATGACAAATATGTCAATTCAACCATGATGGTTGACTTATTTTATTGAAATTCTATTGGTTCTTGAATTCCAACTCACAAAAACTTATTTTGGCACGTTTTCTTATAAGGCCCATTTTAGACCCCAAATTTCCTCTAATGTATATTACAGGTTCTACTTGTTTAAGTCCAGTTATTATTTTATTTACTGTATCAAAAAAGCTTAAGAGTTTTTAATAATCAAGTATATTTCTGTGGTAATAATATTAGGAATAAATAGAAACATTACTTATGTTGTGAAAGTTAGTGAGTAGCTAGATTAGGGTAAATTAATACATAAATTTCTGAGTTGTGTGATAGATAGGAAAAGTAACCTAAACTATATTTTTCCACACCTCTTGCAAGGTGGTACTCTAGTATAGTAGGTTTATTTATTTCAAATAAGTAGATTCAATAAATTATGAATGCAGTTGCAAATGATTACTATCTACAGGATTTCATGTAAAATTTATTTATAGTTCTTCAACTGTGTGTGAATATTACTTAAAGTATTTAATTAAACTAGATAAAGATAGAAAAACTAGTCTAAATAATATACACTAGTATGTGTAGTAGTTTATATAGTAAAACTAACAAAGTTACGTACCATAAATCCAGTGTGTAAACTTAAATAAATAATATAGGATCAAGAATTATTTTAAAACTAGGTTAACTAATTAAAAGAGTAATTTAAAATAAATAATTACCTAGTTAGCTTATTTATATCAAAAGCATGTAAACTAGGTTTACTGAAATAAAAGTACTAACTCTGTAAACCTTAGAAAGAATTAGGGTTACGAAAGATTTGTTCCTTCACACAAATTAAAATCAAGATTTATAATATTAAAAACCTAGCATTATATTTGAGGAAATTTCGGGAAATAAAAATATTTATTTAATAATATCATTCTCTTTTCCATTTTCAAAAAAATTCATTACAGCATTATAAACTCTGCTTCTATAAAATATTTCCTTACTAAAAATCTCCAAATCTTTTCCTTTTAATAAGAAAGAAAAATTTCTTACTGATCAAGTTAACCCTAACTATGGAAAACTAAATAACAATAAAAATAGCTAATGCAAAATTTACACATAAATTTATACATAAATTTAAAACAAACAAAGATACTGCAAATTTTAGCCTTAAGTTGTGAAATTTCCTGTAGTGTTAAAAATAAAGTGAACATACATAGTTAGGCCTATGGCCTTTTACATTAACTGTCAAGGCTTATAAGCATGAGCAAAACTATTTTTAATACTTAAACAGAATACACAAAATTTGGAAAACAACTATCTACTTTCGGCTATGAAATCCCTTCACCAAATTGAAAGTTCCTATAACTACGACCATCCAAGTTTCTTTAAAAAGCCTAATCCAACCCTCATGAAACGACCAATTGGCCTGACAGTAAATTCACGGCTTAAAACCAGTTTTAAAATTTATCACCATACTTTCAACTAAGGCAGAGAAGGCTTTGTTACCACCTAAGTTGTACTTAGTGTTTTTTTATAAAGTAAGCCTGGTGAACCGGACAAGGATAGCTTGTTCGGACTTCAGAAGACATTCAGTCTTGCTTCTGGGAAACTTTGTTGTACCATATCACATGTTCATACCCCCTTGGGGGAGTTGTAATAAATGTTCTAGCATGATAGTGTCTATAAACAACTCGGTCTCATAGAATTTATTTGTCAATTCGATCAGCCCAAGGTGTTTTTTTCCTCGACTATTATTGGTTGTTGAATAAACGACTTATAATTTCTAAGTTTTTCACTCAATACCTCCAAAGTTGGGGTGGTCGGCTTGGCATTTAGGCATACTAAGGTTATTAGAGTCTGTGTGTCAATGTATAAACATGCTAGGCATCATGGTCGAGTCATATGAACATGTCTAAGTCCCCCTAGGTTTTTTAATTTTTTTTTAATTTTTTAATTTTTTCAGTGTTTTTCATTAAAATTTAATTTTTCCAAAACTTAGGCTATTTTTTAATAGTTTAATTGGAAAAATTGGTTTTGTAATAAAAGTGGGTTCGAAAGTCCATTTCAGTCATGTAGGTGCTCATTTTCAAGCTAATAGCACCCAGTAAACCTATAGACCCACTATTTCCTAGTTTTGAGTGATTTTCCATCACTAAGGTCAGAAAGCCCCAAAAAATCAATTATTGATTATTTCAATTAATACATTCATGAATGCTAGAGAAAATCCAAAATCCTAGATCAATGGATTCTCAGCCGATTTGATTGAAATAAGTCAGATCTGCACCAGATTGATCGGATCTGACAAATCCTTGACTGAAGGAGGTGATCTGTGTTGATCCAGAGTTGAACTTTAGCTTCCTTTATGGGGAATTTCTCCCTCCCTCTCTCCTCCACATGTGTGGGCTATCTGGATGAGTTTTGGTGTATGCTTCAGTCAACAGGTTGAGGTGTCAGTCATATCAGCTCTCTGATTAACATTCAAACTCAGTAGAAGCTCAGTTCAACTTCAGATCAGGCATTGATGGACTCTCCTTCAGCTACAGTGGTCTATCTCCTTGGCATTTGCACCCCCTCTGGGCTGGGTTTCAATTTTGTGTATAAATAAAGCATGGCTTCCTCCTTTCCGAGTTAGTGAGAACTAGGATTGAGGTGCTGTTGCTCTTGTACTGTGTTATTGTTTATTATTTTGGAATAAAGAAGCTTTGGAGGTAAGATCTATGGTGTAATTCTCTTCATGTGTGGATGGTGATTGTCAAATGCTTATGAGGTATAATTTGTGTGATTTATCATTGCTTTTGCTGGTTAATTGTTGGCCTTGAAGGAGAGAGCTCCCTCCTATTAGGGTAAGAGTTTATTCTACTTTGATTTATGCTCTTACTATTTGCTTGTTTCATATCTATTGGAGTTGTATGTATTTTAAGTTTAATTGCATGCTTTCCAATTATCTCTTCCAGCAGCACCTATGTTTTAACCATCTGTTTGTGCAAGGATTTCTAAGTTGCAGGTGATCTTGCTTGTAGAATAGGTTGAGATGGTTTGTATCCTCCTCATATTTAAGATCTTTTGAATGACATAGTCCCTTGGTGTTCCACCAAAGAAGACTCCAAATCCCAACATTCCTAGGCTTCCAACACTCTTTCTCTCTCTTTCTCCTTCAAAAAATCAATTTTCTTACCTGGTTACTGTGTTCGAAAGATTTTTTATCATTTGGATCTCTTATATCAAAGTAAAATTTACATAAATATGCTATTTCAAATCTCATAGTCTAGATATCATTTCTGAAATGCATCATTAAGCATTCTAGATCTAGCATAAGGAAATCGTCCGTTTTGCATGGCAAGTGAAAGAAAATCAGTTGGTTGCATGCTCTAGATTTCCTTTTATGTTTTAAAAAATATTAAATCCAGAAATTAGTGCATATTTCATTGTATTCACAAATAGAAATCCAATATCCCAAGGAAAGCTTGCTTTCCTTGGTTCCTTTTTCACCTGTTTAGCTAGTTTTAACTTAATCTTTTTTTGAGTTAAGGTAGGCTGATAAAAAGGTACTCTTAAAGTGATTTTGGGCATATGTTATTCTAACATGATTGATTTTTTTTAGCATGTGTAGCAAAAAATAAAATAAGCTTATGTTTGAAAGTGGCCTCGGGAGCGTTCAAACCCCCCTAGGGGTCTCTCCTTTCACTAACATTTAAAATTTTTGGAGAGTTGTAAGATCTTGGTTTCATCCCGTATAAGGACCAAGAGGTTTCTAATATTTCAGTTTTATAATATTGTAACCAATAATAATAAAATAAAATCTCTTTTGAGTAGGCTCTTTTGAGCCCACTCCCCATCCCCCAGGGGGTATCTGCGCCCGTTTCACTTTTTTGCATTTTTCCCTTTTTTCTATTCTAGTTTAGTACTGACATGAAGGATTGCATACTTTGATATAATTTTGCATTATTCCATATTTTAATTTCAAAATTAATCATACTACTTACCCCACGACTTCCCGATTGACCCGCAAGGGGAAAGAGATGCGTGGTAGGACTAATTAGAAAACCGGTGTTGTGTATATTCGATTCCTTTTTCATCAATTATTTCATTAGTCATAATAAAATTAACCCCTCCTTGATTCCCTGATTAAGATCCACTTGGATCGAAAGAGGTTCCTGGAGGGTTTTCTTTTTAACAAGAACACCTATTTTAAAATTTACTAAAAATAACGAAGACTCTAGTGTGTATGCTTTGTACTTGGTTGTGGTTTGTTCGATCAATCAAGATGCATAAAAATCACTTGAGTGACTAGAATAATTAGGATTCACTCTCCCCAAATCGACAAACCATCATGAGAAAATCCAACGCCTCGATCAAACCATTACGGTGGAAAAATACCCAAAGGAAGCAGGAACTCCTGAAAAATGACCTCGGGGTGCCGATCTCTGTTACACCTTAGGGTGCATTATGAACAACAGCTTCAGAGACTCCATTCAACCCACATATTCCTTGTGGGTAGCCGTTATGGTATAGTTTTGGACATACTTCAAGTACCCCCTGGGTATATCTGGAGTCCCCTCGCCTAAGTTAAATTACTCATCTTCTTACATTAATTTAAAATCAACCAAGATACAATTGCACAACATTCATTCTAGCAATTGCAAGCACTCTTAATTGTTTTTCGACTCCATTTTCAAGGCACTGGTCAACTGTTTATTTCTTTCAATCTATATATGATTGGTGTCATTTTCCTGCTTACTTGTGATTATCTCATCATGTTATTTGTTGTTTACAATTGTTAAATCGAAACTCCTAAAAAAATTACTCTTTAATACCATCATCATACTAAGTAAGTTTTCTTTAGTAACTTAATAGGGTCTACCCCCCTTGGCTTCATTAGGAGTTAAGCCTAAACGGAGGAGTCAAGAACAAGGTGATGACCTTGACTCGAGACTTTCCCCCAAGGACACACCGAGTGGCTTGAAGAATTCTGCCACGTAACCCAGGTGTGTGAAAGGCGGCAACAGGCTTAAAACTAATTATGTAAGTTACGGCTGTGAGAGCCCATACCCTAACATTATAGACAACCATTAGGGATTTTTAAAATAGAAATTAAATAACAAAACTGAGCAACTAAAAACCACAATTGAACCAATAACCATAATATATGGCAGTTCCATAAGAAAATCCACCTCACAACTGTGTAGGAGAAAAACCCTAGATGAAACCGAGGCTTACCGGTTTCAAATCCTTCGCAATAGCTCTGTTGATGGAGTTCACAGTATCTTCGAATCACCGTAAGAAGCATGCACTCAAACAAGTAAAACATGTATATTAATATTTAAACGCACAAATGAAAATATTTTTTTAAAAATATTTTGCTGAACAGTTAAAGAACTATATTTCAAAACTTACTCTGGAGGCACGATGCAGCTTCTTGGAAGTTACAGTCTCACCCTGCCTCCCTTGTGAGCTTCATAAGATGAAATGGATCCCACCAACATGAAAAATGCAGAGTACAGCATCCAATGGTGGAGTCTCAAGCCACGGCAAGGTAAGACCAAAAACCTCATGGAGGAATGATCAATTATTAAGAACTCAATTCACATAGTGAACAACCCTCACCGCACTCTTTACTAATTTAGAGCTCCAACTCTCATAGTAACGAACAGGCGAAGACAAACCCTTAGTAATTTCAACATGGATAAAAAATCACCTCACGATGGCAAGAAGATTTCTTGGTCACCCTTTTACACCAGTTCATAAGGCTCACAAAGGCCCGAGTGCATTTTTAATGGAGGGTCTATAACAATCATGGCGGCCATGAGCTCTCGTGTTGACTACTCCTCAACCCAAACAAACAAAGTGCATTTTTAGGGTTTGAAGCCAGTTATATGGCATCCCAAGTCAACAAAAACCCTAAGCTTCTTTTACCAACCATGTGTCCAACAAATATTTCACAATCATGGGTATTGGACTACATTTGAAGTCTCGATTGCTAATTTGCACAAATCATTGGGTTTTAAGTCAAAAACCTTATAACATCATTGTATAAGAATATTTACCCTCGTTTCGGTTCCTTGCTAAGCTAATCAAAGACTTTGTGTTAGATGTTAATTACACTAAGGTCATAAGTATAACATTTAAGTTACCTATGTTTTCCTTTTTTTTTGAATACCTTGATTACTTGGGATAAATAACAAAAGGCCAACGATGGAGGTGAACTAACCTTCTATCATTATACATAACCCTATAGATCCTTAAGATAGGATCTATTCTAAGCAAGATTTTTAAACTTTAAATATATGCTTTATTTATAAAAACACAAATAAAATGAGAGTTCTAACATAAGAGGAACTATACGTAATACTTGATTTAAGGAGAATCACTAACATAAAATATTTAAAAGATTAGAAAGAACTAAATCAAGTATAACAAGTACTTATACCAAACACTGTTGATAGACATATAGTCTTGGTTGCAAAAATGATTAATACATCTTCACATTTATAGACTTCTTAGGCCACTATTTTCTCATTTGCAGAAGTAGAACTGTTCTTATTATACACCATCTCAAAATGAGATGTAAGCCTATAGCTAAAATACAAGAAAGGATATTATTGGAACAAATACTGTAATGGTATACTTAACTGCACTAAAACCATTCATCACGATAGTGTTATTACAATCTTTCATGTAGTTTGATAACGTTAGAAATACCAACAATACCTTTTACATGGTCAAGTTGCAAACAAACATTTTTACTAGCATTTTATCCTATGCTAGATGAATATTATTCTCGATATGGAATTTTTTACTGGTAACAACACTGCTTACCTGTTTAGAACCTATAAAAGAAGCATCATTACACTGCATTAACTGTAATCTAAGTAAGCCCCGATCTCATCTAAGATTCTTTCCTACTTGACAAAAGAAAGTAATAACACACTTAGTATCAGATTAAGATGCAGTTTCTTTTCTTGTTTTCTAAAACATAAATTGTTGTGTTTAACATCCCTAACATAGTACTTCAAGATAAACTAATAAATTATATAGAGCTAAAGAAATACAATTCTCTTTGTTAATTATTACTGTTTGAGTAACTGCTAACAGTTATTGGTTCATTGGCAATGACAACCTTGAACATTTTATGTTACATTAAAAAAAAAAATTTTTTTTTATGAATTTTTGGGTTATTACACCCTTGTTTATCCTACTTTCTAAAGATGTTGATTTCCTTTGGACATCATAATTCCAAAAGTAATTTGATTTGTTGAATAAAAAATTATTTTATGACCATGTCTTGTAGGTACCTAATTGGAACCTCCCATTCCACATACACACTGATGCTTATGACAAAACCTTGGGGGGTGTTCTAAGGCAGAGGGAATCTCATGAACAATATGCAATTTACTATATCAACAAAAATATCTCAAGTGTAGAACTAAACTACAATGTCACAGAAAAAGGATTCCTTGCAACCGTATATGCAATCAATAAATTTAGACATTATATTACTAGATATCCACATTTTTTTAATTCACCAACCAGTCTTACATGAGTGCATAGTTTTTTTCCACAAAATAATACCCATTGAATATTAAATAAAATTTGTTAATTCACCAACAAAGTTTATAGGAATGCATAGTTTTTTTCCCACAAAATACGTACCCATTAAATATTACATTATTCTTAATAAAAATATTCATTTGCACCAACATAATTTCCAAGATACTAAATAATTTTACCTAAGAAACAATCAGTTTCATATGCCTCCTTCAAGGATTCAAATGCTAAGAAACATTCTTCAGCGTCACAAGCAAGCCAGGGATCCTACTCAAGGAATTAACAAATACATTTGAATTTCCACTCATGTGTTCCACTACAAAGATGTGATGCAGGAGCATCCTACTCTCCATCCAAATCCAAGTACTACATGTTTTATTAGGCCTAGAGGGGGTCTTTCATTTCTGAATTGATAGTATTCAAACTATCACATTGTAAATAAACCTATGTAAAATATGATTCTAGATTGATGATGAATCATTAGATGAGTCACTAGGAAGGTGAACAATCCATTTAGGATTTCGTGGATGAAATGTGTGTGCAGATTAACCTTGTTACAGGTTCAGGATATACAGATTGATCACTTTAAGGATCAATGAAAACTAAAGTTTAGGTATGTGTAGACTTGAATGCTTGAGATAGAGATAGAGACATATCTATGTCTGAGGAGAGATTTCACAAGTTAGAAATGTGAACAAGATAAAAGAGAAGTGGGATTTCGGATTCTCAAAGTCCAAAAATCGGAAGGTGAAAGGTAGAATTCCGTTGGAAGTAGAGATCAACGACCATAAAACATTCCGCAAGAAATATAACAGTTGAGGAAAAATCCACATTAAAGTATAGATTGACAGTCAAGATACACCCTACAGTAGATCAACAGTTTGGGAAAAGGCTTGCAAGAAGGGAAAGGAGAAAATCCAAAATTTTGAGATTTTGGAATGTTGACAAGCCGAGTTCCACTTTCTGCTAAAGTGAGGAAGGTGTTGCTCAGTTTGCTAAAGTTCAGAAACCAGAAAAGTGGAAAGGTGTATGCGGAAGTGCAGAAGTGTTGGGGTTTGAAAACTAGAAAGTGAGTTTTGTAATTTCCGATTTCCGCATTGTGGAAAAGGTGAACGCAGAAATACGATCGCGAAAGAGAGCGTGCATAAAAGGGTGGTGTGGAAATAGAAAATTGGGAAGAAGGTTTAACACAAAAAATTGGCTGTGTGGAAGGGTTTAAAGTCCCTCCATGCTCTGAAGTTCATGTGTTTGATCTTAGGGCCCTGGAAAAAACATGCCACCAAGGGGGGGGAGGGTGGAATCAATTTGGTATCAGAGAATTGGTCTGATATGTTTCTATGAGTACTCACACTAATACCAAGTTTGGTATCAGAGCATAATAAGGATTTTGTGTGCGAGGTAAATCAATTTCTGATTTCAATTCATTTTAAAATTGAAGACTAACAATTGTGTTGAGAGGGTTAGTCAAATTAGGGTATATAGAATTGATTGCAGATAGAGGATGTGTGGTTAAATTTGATGATTAGCCACAAGATAATACAGAAGAAATCCTTGGGAGGATTGGATAAGTACAAGCATGGAGTTATGATGCATGGAAAGAGTATTGAGTAAAACCACTCTTGAGCAGTTGAATAAAGCAAAGGTAAAGAATTTCTACAAATTGTTATTGAATTTTAAGACTGATAATTGTGAGTGTGTTATGCTCAGTCTTGTGCAAGGGATTATAGAAGATATTGGAGAGGAGGAGTATAGGCTCTGCAATAGGAGAAATTACAGACAAGATCTATAAACCCTAGATAAGAAAGAAAAGTGCAGATGAAAAAGATTAGGAAGAAGATATTTTGAAGATAGCAGTGGAGATATTTTCATCCAATTGTACAAGTGAAAAGTATGAAGGTATGGATTGTTTGATGTTTGTATTTTAACTCTGGTTATATGAATTTATTAGTAGCACAGAACATAGAAGTTCTTGAGAAGAGGAAATAGGAAGCAATGGAATAACCTGAGAAATCCAACACGGGTTGGACAAGAGAGGACTAGTGCATGTTCTCAAAAGCGGAGTGGACCTGCAATAGACAAGAAGAGAAAAGGAGATGCTCAGAAGGTTCTAGTGAGAGGACCAGAGATACCAAAAGGACAAGATCAAGGAGAGATAGCTTGTTGAGTTATAGTAGACAAGTATGGAAAATTGTTGTAGGTGAAGGCTTAGTTACAGTCCATAAGTGAATAGCATGAAGTTCACAAAAGAGGATAAGGAGACAAAAAAATAAGTACTAAAGTTCATTGTAGGGGTTAAGAGAAAAGCCATAGCAGAAGAAAAATAAGAGAGAGATACAAGAAGAATGCAACAGAGAATTGCTAGAGTTAGCAAGAGACATTTTGTGCTTTGAGAAGCATATGCAAGCTGCTGAAGAAGACAACCAGAGGTATGGTTGGATTATGAAAAAAACAGTGAGATGAAATTCACTACAGGTGAATTTACAACAAAATATGTTTTCTAGAATGAAGAAAGAACTCATAGAAGTTGAGTCTGAGATGGAGGTTTCATATTGTAAACCTGAATAGGGTCCTTTGCTTGGAGAGGATGATGAAGGAGAACAAGAGATACCAATTGAGAGTCTCATGAATTCTATAAGAAGTACAAATAAAATTATAGAGGAGATGACCGTGAGGCCGAATGAGACCAAAAGCTATTATGTTTTTGAGACTGATGAGTTGTTTGTGATTGCAGGTTTTGTTGAAGATGATGGGAAATATTTTGAAACTGTCTTAAAATTTGGTGAAGTCATATATTATGAATAAAGTCTATCAAATGAAAAAAGGTCTATAGTAATGAAAAAAAAAGGACTCATTGATGAGTTGTTTGATGGAGGAACAAAGTCAATTGAAGATGATATGATGATAAAGGAAGAGAAAGAAATGTACAAAGACATTTCTACAAGGTAGAATAAAAATTGTATTCTAATGGAGGAGGAAGTTGAAGAGTTACCTTGGGCTGTCATGAAGTCTAAAGAAATAGGTGATGGTAAAAGATTGATGTTGTGTTCAAACCAATACAATAGAGGGATACCATAGGAAATATCAACAAGGAATTCAGAGTCTCATGTTTTTGATACTGATTATTGGTGTATGTTTGTAGGTATTGAAGCACACTTAGATGATGTGTCTATGCAAATTGTGAAGCATAGGAGGGATTCTTTGAGGACGAAAGGAGAAATCAGAATTAGACCACTGACAGAAGAATATGTTCACTACTGTGAAGCAGAACATAAAATCATCTTAGAAAAAGATGGTGCAGGAGAGAGACTAGTTGAAAGTCTCATGAACTCTTGGGAGAGTTCATATCAGCAAAAGAATATGCTGATAAGAGGGTCAATGGGAGATACAAATTTCAATCTTTTTGAAATTAATGAATTGTGTATATTTATAGCAATAACATATGATGAACCTTGTGAGGTTGTCCCAGAGGTAAAAGAAGAAGAAGGAGAGTATCCATGTATTCTTGACATGGGCCAAAGAAAAAGTTTGTTTTGGGACTAAAGGAAGAGATGACATGGTCTCGTGGAGATAAACAAAAGAGAACACTTGCATATTTGGATAGTGGTGTTGTTGAAAGACAAGGGAAGAAGTCTGTCATTGAATAGGAAAATACTATATTGTCTCAAAAGGATGATCAGTATATAAAATAACTTGTTGTTGCTGATTTGGTTAATGAAAACAAAGGAATATTTTTCTAAACTCAGAAAATACGGTGCAGAGTTAGAAATGTTAGAAGATTGGTTGATCAATCCAAGGATTGATAATGATGATTATTTAATGTTTGATGACAACATTTGAAAAGAACAGATAGTAGGTAGATAGTAGCAGAGAGTCAAGAAGACAACAATACTTTTAGGAAATGAAGATGCAAGTGTACCAATCAAAGGATAGATTGGACATGGTGATTGAAGAAATAAGGTTGATGATGGTGAATATGTATCAGAGAAGGCATGCATACAGAATGAATATTTACATCAACAGAGAAAATAGATAGAACAGTGGCAGAAGAAAAATGACAGAAGAAGATTGTAGAAGCAAGGCTAGTGGAGCATTGCAACAGAAGATATGGAAACTAGGAGAACCGAAGATGACAAAGACATAACAACATGATGAACTGGATGATCAACTACAACACAATGTTTAATATCCATGCATACTGAATATGGGAGGCCATGACTAGGAGGTCATATATCTTTCTTCACGGGGAGTTTGATGCAGGAGCAACCTTCTCTCCATCTAAATCCAAGTACTACATGTTTTATCAGTATTAGAGGGGGTCTTTCATTTTTGAATTGATAGTCTTCAAACTATCACATTGTAAATAAACCTATGTAAAATATGATTCTATATTGATGATGAATCATTAGACGATTCACGAGGAAGGTGAAGAGTCCATTGAGGATTTCGTGGATGAAATGCATGCGCATATTAACCTTGTTGCAGGTTCGAGATCTATAGATCGATCACTACAAGGATCGATGAAAACTGAAGTTTAAGTATGTGTAGACTTGAATGGTCGAGATTGCGATAGAGATAGATCTATGGCTGAAGAGAGATTTCACAAGTTAGAATTGTGAATGAGGTAAAAGAGAAGTGGGATTTCCAATTCCCGAAGTATGAAAATTGGAAGGCAGAAGATAGATTTCCATTTTAAGTAGATATCAATGACCATAAAACATTTCGCAAGAAATCTGATAGTTAAGGACAGATCTGCATTAAAGTACAAATTGATGGTTAATATCCACCCCGCAGTAGATCAACAGTTTGGGAAAAGGCTTATGGGAATGGAAAGGTGGAAATCCAAAAGTTTGATAATTTGGAAAGTTGACAAGCTGAGTTCTACTTTCTGCTAAAGTGCAGAAGGATTTGTTTGGTCCGCTAAAGTTCAGAAGCTGGAAAAGTGGAAAAGTGGAAAGGTGCATGCGGAAGTGTTGGAGTTCAAAAACTAGAAAAGTGAGTTTTCCAATTTCTGATTTCTACATTGCGGAAAAGGTGAATGTGGAAATCCCGTTGCGGAAGAGAGTGTGTGGAAAAGGGTGGTGAAAAAGCAAAAGACCAGGAAAGTGGAAATCCGAGGAAACTCGATTGCGGAAGAAGGTTTAACACAACAAATTAGCTACTAGGAAGGATTTAACGTCCCTCCATGCTCTGAAGTTCATGTGTTTGATCTCAGAGGTGGAAAAATCATGCCACCAAGGGGAGGGGGCTGGGGGTTGGCATCAAGATGACACCATTTGCAAGCTTAAGATTGATGCATATGCATACAAACATGAAGATAATGCAAGTGCATGTGAATGGGAATATAAGGTATCATGAAAGTGGTAAACCAATGCACCAGTGCATGAAAATGGGATACTTATGAATGAATAAGAGGAAAATTGAAGGATAGATAAATGCAGAAAAAGAATTGGTGCATGCAAATAAGTATAAGAATGTTTATACCTACAAATAGAATTTAAAGTAAAGGTAATTTGAGATCTCCATGAATATCATAAGGAACTATTTAAGGAACTATTTAGATAAGTGTTGTTGTAGTGAATGATAAGATATAGATAAGTTAATAATAGTTATCTTAATAATAAATAATAATGAATAATAACTCTATTGAAAATATGTGATGTACATTTAAATATGGGAAAAGGGGGATGGTTGTAAACTTGTAAGGAATAATTTTGTTAATCAGATATGAAAGGCCTTTGGAATGTTCAAGCTCCTTTCTAATATGATTTGATTTTGTGTTATAAGTTGAATTTTTTGTCTTACCATGTTAATGTGTTGGTTTAAATTGCCTATATAAAAATAATTATTAGTTTATTATAGGAAAAATCTACATGATCTCATGATGCTACATATAATAAAATATGTCAGATAAAGATGTAATATTAGCTCTTAGCAGTTGATCATTGGAAATACAGGTGAACACAATGCTTGTTATTGTATAATAAGATGATGTAGCATCAGCAATTGTTCAACAAATCTCAAACTATGGAATCAATAAAATTTTTCTAGGATCTTCTCTCAATGCCAAGTAATATAGCTGAAAGATAAAGATATCTAAAAGATTATGTAAACATCACTTGGAACTTTCTTAGGAAACAAGGGGTTTAACATGTACTTGAAATCAAAATTAAAAACTTTTATTAGTGTCCACAAGACCTTATAAGATTTATGGCTGAAAATAAAAACATGTTTGAAATAAATTTTGTTACAGCTTAATTCCACTCTACTTCAAGTTATAGACTCCTATTTCAAAGTCTTGAAAAATAAATAGTTGTTTTCTCATAGCAAGCAACAAGGTGATTGGGATATATTAACATTTATACCTAGGTTCAAATACCTTGAGTGAATGTGGATGTAAACATTCCTTTCCCTTGTAAATATATGAAGTATTTATTTATAAATAAATAAATAAACTACCTAATTATTTTCTAAATAAGGTTTATATATTGTATAAGTTTTTTTAACTCTTTTTGCTTAAGTGAATGTTTCAATATTAGATGTTTGTACATAGCATAGTAAAGCATCACATGCTTCTCCTCCTCAAGTTAGCCTTGATTATATGGTCCAAATAGGCATGTTTAATGATCATTTTATGTATTTTGTCTTATTTCAACTACTAGGTGATGTAAGCTTAACCTAAGATGACCCATTAAATGCTTCTTCTACATAATTTTTTGCTTTTGGTGTGTTGTTTCTCTGTAGGTGATAATTAAATTAAGATAATTGTTAGAACAGTAATCCAACCCCTTAGTACCTTAGTCTAAGTCCCTAGTCAATTTTATTGCATTTGTGCATTAATACACTATTGGACTTAGGTAGTTTAATTGGGCATAAAAACCAGTTAAATTGGGACTTTCACACCTACATGAGAACCGCAGCTCATTCAAACCTAAAAATGTGCACCCTCATCATTGTTGGCTCTCTTCCATTGATTGAATGCAGACATTTTGGTTGACTAGGAGTGTTAGAGGTTGATTTTGTCCAATTTTAGACTTATTTTAAGCATTTAATGCCACCTAGAGCCTCTCACTCACCTTATGTTGCACACATACGCATGCCAAGGAGTCATGATTGCTCCAGCACACTTCAACGACATCCAAACCTCCATTCATGACCATTTGTGCTAAGTTGGGGCGAGTTTGGCCCACTTAGGGGGGATTGAGGCCAATTTAACCAATTTCACATCTACAGTCATTTTGGGCTTCCTAAGCCTCATGAAACACTTAATATTTAATATAAACCTATGAATAACATATTCACGTGTTATACAGTCAGATAATATCCAGTTTCAGTTCACATTGGTTGTGTAAACGTGTTCTCCTTTCATGGGTTTTTGTTGATTTTGCATGTAATTCAATTTGTGAGTTTCTCTAAGGATCCTATATCTTGTTGTAGATCAAAATTATGACATGGTATCATATATGAGTGGAGTTTAGTGAGTTTCAGATCAATCTTGAGCATTTGAATTTCAATTTTTAGTGAAATTCCAGATAAAGTTGAGTGTTTTTGCAATAATTTCAACAATTTTCACAACATTAGCGGAGGAAGAAATGGAAGTGTGACATCCCCAAAAAAATCACAAAAATTTAAAAATTTTCTATGTGACATTTAATGCTAAATCATAGCCAAAATGCTAGTTTAACAACTAACTTTAGTTTAATTAACAAGTAGGTTACAAGACAGGTTATCAGGAGAAACTTAGGAGTTAAATTTTTTTTGGTTAACTGTAACTAAAAGGATAAAAAATTTTACTTACTAACTTGTAATTCACATGTCACTAACCCTATTCAAACTTTATTGATTATTTAGTCTTGAATAAAAGTTTATCAAAAGTTAAATACTTTCAATTTATTGAATTCATATCATTGGTTTGTTTGCAGGAATGTGTATGATTTTGATGGTTGATTTTTTTCTTATTGAACGGGGCTTGAGGTTATCCCGAGGCTTACTTGGATTTTATTAAATCTAATGCAAATCTGATGCTTGTACAGGATTGATGGGAAAAACTTACTTCCAGGTTTACTGTGTAAGAAAAAATAAAACTTGAAAGACCAAACGAGTAAGCTAGAAAAGATTCTTAAACTCTATTTAATGTCTATATTATTGAAGTTTAAGAATTCTTAGGCCTATATCAGAGTTCACTCTACCTAGGTAGCAAAATGGAATTGGTAGTGGTGATTATTTTTTCTTAACAGATAAAATTATGGCATATAGTCATCCAATATGTTTTTAGTTGAATGCAATATTATGAGCCTAAATACATTCTCCATGTTTCATAACTATGCAATTTTCCATGTTAACCTAGAACTTACCTTAGCATCAAAATGAACATCAATAATTTTGCACCAGAAACTAAATATAAAAATAAACAAACCAACCTAGGCATATATAATTGATGCATAACAAATATACTAACCTAGGCATACATAATCGATGCATAAAAGATATACTAACCTAGGAAGATATATTCTATGCATACATATAAACTAACCTAGGCATAACAATTATCACAATGGCAAATAAAAACTAACTATAAATATAACAATACTAACCTATGCATATCACCAATGCATAAATTATTGACTATAACCTAGCTAGAAACTTCTCAAAGCATACAATAGCTTGTTTTTTTTTTCTAACAATATAATAGTATTACATTTACCATGTATTGCAGGTTCAAACTATATCAAACCAAGAAAATATCTCAACGCTAGTGCAATCCATGTAGTGGATGCTCACTTGAAGAAGGGTTTTGGGGTGATAAACCCTGAAAAACAACATTTAAAGTCTTACCCTTCTCGGTCTCTGTAACAGTATTGTTCTTGTTTTGGCCATGGCATTTAGCTAGCTAGAAGCTTTGGTTCTTTGCCATAACTATGAGCTTAACATTAACACAGTGGTTATTCTTGCTTGTCTGTGGCATTAGAAGTTTGAAGCTTGGGTTCTTTGCCATCTTCGTTTCATCAAGCTCAAATTTTAAGCTGGTAAGTCATAACGACTCCTCCCAACAAAATATATTTCTTTTATTAATTATCTAGATGAATCTATTTACTGATAGTCAATGTTGTTTGTTTGTTTGAAAGTAGGTGAACATACATCACGATGCAGAGTTGAAAGTAAAAGCCATTACTTTGAAGTTGTAGGGTGTGAGCACGATAGGATCGGTAAGCCTCGGTTCCAACCCTAGGGTACCCTTCGTTGAATGCGTTTTCGGTGATACTAATGGTGCTTGTGGAAAGTTACTATGTGTTCAAAATTACTTGTGGTTGAACTTGTGGTTTTGTTTTGAAATTGTGATGGAGGTCGTATGGCCATTCTTAAAAAATAACCCTTAGGGTTTTATGAATGAGCTATTTCTCTTGTAATGGCGTTTGAGGGTAAAAGTAAACTGTTCCAAGGTTTTTAAAATTGTTTGTTTAAACTGTATTACTTTATGTGAAGCTTCCTTGGCCTTTTTCTTAGCTCTGTAACTCTTTCATGGATTCGAGTATGATAAGTCATTTTGGTTTTAAGCGTTGAACCAAGAGGTGACTGTATTGGTTAACTTCTGTAAAACTCTATTTATAAATATTTTGTTTCTAAGATGCAGAGCTTATGGCCGTAATGTAAATATTTATTGGTATTTGTTTTCCTTTTGTAAATTTGGTTGTATAATGCATTACGTTTGGTAAAAAATAGAATTCTGTTAAGACAATTTTTGGTGGTAATTTCTGCTCTGGCTATGAATTGGGTAAGCCATTGGCAAAGTTAGTTGCTTGAGATTCTTAACTGTGCAAGCTATTTTGTAAAGGATTAATTTAGGGTTTGGTAATAATAGATAGTTTTGGTGTTTAGGTTAAAATAGTTAACAATATTTACACTTGAGAGTAGGGTTTAAAATAACATTTTACCATTAATCATAATGGAGTTATACTAATTATTTTATAAATTGGTTTACTAGGTTTTTAATTCCTACACTGTATTATGAAAAGAGTAATATATTTATAAATTAGGTTTTATGGTAATAGGATAATGAATAGTTTTCCTTTTGAAAACGAGAAGCTGGAATCTATCCTATTTCATAAATAGGTTCTGTTATGGATAAGAAGGGTTATATTTAAAAAAGTAGGGTTTTAGAAACACAGTTTTCAATGTTAATAATAGTATTATTGTTATACTGAAGGTTTAATGTTTGTTTCCTAAGTACTTAAGGTAATATAATACAATAAGTATTATAATTTCAGTCTATTGACTGCTCATCATGAACTTACAGTGTTAGATGATTTCAAAGAACAATTGGAGGTTTAACTGTGCATTATTTACTATAATATATCTATAATAATTGTTTATAAATTAGGTATTTAGCATTATAATGAAGAATGGTTTTTCTTTACTAAGTGTAACTAAATAGTTTGTAATTCAATAATTAATTATTGTGTTACACCATTCACAGTTTAATGACTGTGTGACAAAATATTTCTATAATGGACTCTATGTAAACTCTTACATTTGAAAACAGTTTCAGGTCATTTTATCCATGTATAATCAATCCTATTTACCTCTAAACCAACCTTATATACTAGAGTACTTCATCGTAAGATGAGTGGAAAAATGCAGAAATAAATTTTACTAATTAACCAATCATTTCTAATTCTAGGTTCACATATTCTGTTAAACATATACAAGTAAAATTTCCTGAATAAAATGCAAACTTAAACAGTCTATTTGTAGATGAAAAGTATCTAAGTAATAATAGTAAAACTAATCATGAATACTTTCATTCCAGTAATTTGCTTGCATAAAGATAAATAAGATAGCACAATGGAACCTGGTAATTTGTAGAAGAAACAAACAACCCAAGGAGCTCGTTTCACCCAACCTTTTCCTGAGGATAGCTCAAATGCTTGTCTTAGGACCCGCGAGCCTGTACACTAATCCACCAGGATGAAATAAATGCATGAAGAAATGGGATTAAATACCCCTGCAACTCAACAAAAGTACTTAAGAACATTACTTCTGTACTCGGCAGTAAAGAACTCAGCTATCAAGTTGCACTAGTTATGAATGCAGTCTTAACACTCAAACACTTCTCATCGAATCTCTTGTGCTCATTTCTCAACTTCATAAATTTCACAAGGTAAGGAATGAACAACCTCTTGCTGAATTCGATGGATAGATATATGCATGCTTATGTCTTTTTTGGTTAGTTTTTCAATTAATGAGCCACCTGCTCTGTTCCACTTTCTTGGGGAACATGACCACAAAATTAGGGAAGTTTCTCCTTGCAACAGCTAGAAGTGGTTGAGGATGATGCCATGTGTCAATTTTCTCTCACCCCAGTCTATCCCTCCTAATGGGTCAGTGGAAACTCATTCAACAACCTCCTTAGTCTATTTGTCTCATCTTTTATTTATTAAGTAATAAAATATTCAACATAATTAATTACAATTATCCTTGACCCCACCTAGTCAATAGTCCTAAACTTTACAATAAAATAAAATATAATGCTTTCTTAAACATAAAATGTTATTGAAATTGGGGTACATGACATACAACCCCCATTTAAGTCCAACATCGTCCTCGATGTTTCTTTATTCATCATCCTCAGAGCTGCCATGGAACGTAATTGGATATGTTGCTTGCATATGACTCTCCAATTCCCAGTTTGCTTCTTTTGGACTAAGGTGCTTCCATTGCACCTTCACCTGTCCAATGGTGTGATTCTGAAGCAAGATCTCCCTCTTATTGAGGATACAGTCCTTTAGGTTCCACCAGAAAATCTTCTTTGGGTTCCACCTGCACATCATTCCAATTTATCACATGAGTAGCATCATGTACATATATTTTTATAACATAAATATGAAAAACATTATGAAATCTTAGATTCGGTGCTAAGGCCAATTGGTATGCCACCAGTCCAATTCTAGACAATATTTCTAAAGTCCCACAGTACTTGGGTGCTATCTTAGCACAACTCCCTAATTTTAGGGAACTCTTTTTAAGTTTTACCTTAATGAAAACATGTTCTCCCACCTGGAACTCTTTCTAAGTTCATTTAAGATCCGCTTGCCTCTTCTGTCTGTCCCGTGCAACCTTTAAATTATCTTGTACCTACTTCATAGTTAATTCCATTTCCTTTAATAACTTAGGTCCTAATATTAACCTATCAATGAGATTACTCCATGAGATGGGAGTATTGCATTTTCTGCCATATAGGATTTCAAATTGGCTGAATTTTGATGAAGCTTGGTAGTAGTTGTTGTATGTAAACTCAACCACGTGTAAATAGTCCTCCCATTTACTTGGTTGTTATCTAACGTACATCCTTAACATATATTCCAAAATCTGATTTATCCTTTTTGTTTGTCCATCCGTTTACGGATGAAAAGATGAACTAAAATTTAAAGTAGTATCTAGACCTTTACATAAAGATTTCCAGTATTTTCCTGTGAATTTAGAGTCCCTATCAGAAAATATAACTTTTGGAATTCCATGCAAACGAAAAAATTGTTTCATAAATATTTCAGCAATATTAGCATCCTTATGATTGGTCTTTAGTGGTATAAAATGGGCTACCTTGTTGAGTTTGTCAACAACCACCATTATAGAATAATTCCGGTTTTGATTTCTAGGAAAACCTGTAATGAAATCAATACTTATTATTTCCCATTTCCAGCTAGAAATTGGTAACGACTATAATAAACCGTTTGGATGTTGATGTTCATTCTTAATCTATTGAAATTCAAAACATCTACTAATATATTCTGCCAAGTCATTCTTCATAATCAGCCAAAAGTAATCTTTCCGTAACATAGGTATTGTCTTCTGATGGCTAGGCTATCCAAAATAAGGAATTTTATGTATTTCATTCAAAATTAGCAATTTAACTTTCGGTATATACATCCTATTTTTATGAAATATTAACCCTTTTTCATTTAGACTGTAACCTGTTTTTAAACTTTCAGTTACATTTTCTACCACGTTAGCTTGCAATTTTCAGTAATTTTCATCCAATTTTACTCCTTCAAGTTGATCTTCTAAGTTTGTTTTGTAAGTACTAATTGCTTCCATAAAATTTAATCTTATATTTCTGCTCAGAGCATCAGCGACTTTATTTTCCTTCCTCTTAATATGTTGGATCTCGAAATCATATTCGCTAAGGAAATCTAGCTACCTAGATTTCTTTGCATTTAAATTTCGTTGATCCAACACATACTTTAAACCCTTATTATCTGTCATTAATATAAATTTTCTCTCAATCAAGTGATGGCGCCACATATTTAATGCATGTATTACGACAGCCAATTCTAGATCATAAGTAGCGTAATTTTTCTCCTGAATTTTAAGTTTCGTGGACTTGTACGCTATTACGTGTCCTTCTTGAGTTAAGATCCCACCAAGGCCATCATTGCATGCATCAATACATACAACGAAATCCTTGTTAGGATCTGCAATTCTTAAAATGGGTGCAGTAGTTAATAATTCTTTTAATTTCTTAAAACTCTCTTCACATTTTTTATCCCATACAAACTTCTTTCCTTTCTTTTGTAGAGAAGTTATGGGATTCACGATCCTTGAAAATCCCTCAATGAACCTTCGATAATACCCGGTGGTCCAGATGAATGACCATACATGAGTCACATCCATTTGGACCGACCATTCGTTAATTTATTTTATCTTATCTGGGCCAATGGAGATCCCATCTTTAGTTATTACGTGACACAAGTATTGTATTTTATCTTTGAAGAAGTCATATTTACTGAACTTGGCATAAATATGATGTTCCCTTAACACTTGTAAAATGATTTTTAAATGTTCTTCATGCTCTTCTTTAGTCTTAGAATAGATTAGAATATCATCAATAAAAACTACTAAAACCTTATCTAGATATTTATGTAATACATTGTTCATTAAACACATGAAGACTTCCGGGGCATTAGTTAGCTCAAATGGCATGACAACGAACTCATAGAGACCATATCGGGTCCTAAAACCTATCTTGAAAATATCATCATCCTTAATCTGGACTTGATGATAACCAAACCTTATTGTTGCTCTGTGTAATTGATTGAACAGATAATCTATGTAGGGCAACGGGTATTTATTCTTAATTGTCATCTTATTAAGCTGACGGTAATCAATGCATAAGCGCAAGGTACTGTCCTTCTTTTTAACAAAAATGATCGGTGCTCCCCAAGGAGACAGACTTGGTATTATATAATTTTCATCTATCGATTCTTTTAATTGTGATTTTAGTTCATTAAGCTCCAGGATGTTCATCCGGTAAGGATATTTTGAGTTAGGCACCACACACGGTACAAGTTCAATAATGAAATCCAACTCTCTTTTTGGAGGCAATACCAAAATTTCCTCCTGAAATACATCCGAATAACCTCTCAAAATTGGTATATCTTCTAATTTTAGTTTGTTTTCTTTATTAAGGTCTTCTTCATTAGTTATAGTGTAAATTTGAGCATATATATCTGTAGACAAATACACAACTCACAAAGTGGATCTCATAATTTACTTAGCAATTGAAGAATGAAATAGTGCAAAAAGGCTTGCAGCTGTGAATGCTTTCATTAATAAAAAAAGTAATCCGAATGATAATTACAATGAAGTAAAATGGCTTTAATAGCCACAAGCAATTCGAATCCACATGAGGAAGTTCGAATTGATTGGACTCTACTTGATTGTAGGTAACCAAGACCTTGTCTAAATCACTATCGGAGGACTCAGTGGTTAACTGACCTTGTCTAAACCATAACCGGAGTTCGTCGGAGATCTAAACCAAAACTAAAGTGTTACATTCAGTGTTGACTAAGGTTAACTGACTGTGGTAGGTGAGAAATGCGCCCCACATGTGTGCATTCAAGTAAACCTAGCGCTAACTGAATGTAGAGGACTTGAACTGAATGTAACTGACTCCTAACTTAGCTTAACTAGTCATTAACTGAAGTGAACTGACCTTGGTTGGTTTCGGCACTCCTAGTGGCTTCCTAAATTGTAGGGATTGATCTAGGAGGCTCCTAAACTTATGCAATCAAGTGCAATAAGTGGTAGTGAGCCTCAATTAGTGTTCCCCACACTTTAATAACTGAAACATGTGCCCCAATTAGGTCAAGTGGACCCAATGGTGTTAATGACTATAAATAGACTGGATGGACTCCCAATTTAGACATGACTCCCAATTTAGACATATGACCAAATTTGGACAAGGGAGGATTAATAATCCTAACACCCCCCCTGAATGCTAACTTGGACAAACTGTGGGCCCTAGTAACTAAGACCATAGGTCACCCATTACATCAAGTAAAATAAAGTAACTGCTTAATACAAGGAGTCGGGGCAAAAACCACATGGGAAAAAAGCCTTCCCTCTATCTAAGCAGGTAGAATAAGGTCTCAAGTTTGAAAAACTTGAAAACATGTTGCTGCAATATTCATCTCTGTGAGGTAGTGAACCAGCATGCATGGTGTGCTATGCACAGGTATTCTGGGGCCTGGCATGTAGACTTCTCTTTCTTCTCCAAAAATGATGATGAGAGGAAGGAGGAATGCAATCTTTGTCTCTTGCTGATTGAAGAGGTGTATGATCATATCCATTCTTCTGAATGTAGTAAGATTGAGCCCTTGCCATATTGCATCTTACAGGAAGTCTATTGCATCTCTCTGAAGGAGGTAAAATATCATGACATAGTGCAATAGTCTTTCCTTTCTGAGTGTCAGGTGAGTTTCCAGTCATCTTCCTAGCTTCTAGTTTGGAAGTAGGGACTGAATCTAGATCTGAGTCACCCTGAATCTCAATGTCATAAACTGATATAGATGGATCTGCAATACTAGTAGAAGCCGAAAAAGAAGTAGATGCAATGATTTTACCTTCCCTTGCTGGTGGCTGCTGAGAGTGCACTGGTTCTGAAGGAGCCATGAAATGTGAGAACTCATATGCTTTTGAAGCATGATTTACAGTACCCTTTGCTATGATTCTCCCAGTAGAGATATCTGTGATCTCCACTGAGTCAGGACCAAAGATCACTCACTTTGGAGATCCAGTATGGGTCATCTCATAGACAGATAA
Source organism: Pseudotsuga menziesii (assembly GCA_001517045.1). Lineage (NCBI taxonomy): Eukaryota > Viridiplantae > Streptophyta > Pinopsida > Pinales > Pinaceae > Pseudotsuga > Pseudotsuga menziesii. The sequence goes on from LPNX010286955.1 coordinate 131,025, forward strand.
CAGGTTTGAAGCTAAGGAGGGAACAAATAGCACATCTTTGAACTTTCCATGTTCAAGTTGGATAGAGCCCTTCCCTTTTGTTTTGAATACACTGTTATTGCCCATCTGAATACTAGGACCATCAAAGGACTGTTAAGAAGAGAATGGTTCTATGGATGCAGCCATATGGTTGGAAGCTCCAGAATCAATGAGGAAAATAGGTGCTGATGTGCAGCAAGCCTTCAGTGCATGTCCTTTCCTTTGGTATTCTTCTTCTTCTTCAGAGTCTTCCTTCCTTGCGCTAGCAGGTACAAAATTGTTGTGCTTTTTCAAGAGAAGGGCCATTTCATCAAGTTGTCTTCTCATACAGGAGCTTTTTGAATGGAATCCCCTTCCACAATAAGAGCAGAGGAACTTACCTTTGCAATTATTGTTTCTTCTCTTCGAACATGAAGGTTCTTTTGACTGCTCTTTCTTCACAGGGGACTCATTGCTTTGCTTTCCTTTGTCATTCGCTACCTTATCTCCTCTTGCAACTAGAGCTAGATCTTTGGAAGATCGAATGATCCCCATTTGGATCAATTTATCATTCTCAGAAATAAGAGATTGGATGAAGGCATTAAGAGTGGGCATCTTCCAATTTGGAGTAGTGAGCCTTACTGTTTGGAAGGTGGATACAAAGACTGAGTAGTCTGCATTGAGCTTTGTGAGAATGGCAAGGATGAGCTAATCTTCATCCTTCTTCACTTTGCATTGCTTCAACTGATATATCAGGTTCTTGAACTTTGAGAAGAATTCATTTAGAGATTCAAAATTGGATGGATTGAGAGTAATCAAATCATTTTCTAGCTGATGGATCCTCATCTCATCATTCTTATCAAATAAGGAAGCAATCTTGTCCCAAACCTCCTTTGGAGTGTCCAAGTCTTGGATGTGAAATCGAAGATCTCTAGAGACTGAGAGGAGCATGAGCCTAATGGCTTCATCAATCCTGTTCATGTACTTAGCTTTGTCTTTATCTGATTCTGGCTCTTCCTCTATTTCTTCTATGATTCTGAAGAGATGCTTGGTGCAGAGCAATACTGTCATGTCATCCTTCCACTGGTGATAGTTGAAGGGAGTGAGAAGCTCTATTTGATGAGCCATTTCGAATGTAATAGGAAGAACTGAGCTGCTATAGCGAATGCAGTGAGAAGAAAGGGCTGCTTGTAGCGAATGCTGTAAGAGAAGCTGATAACCTGTCACGCAATCAAACATACAAAGTAAGGTCGACAGTCTACACTTTTGGAATTTCCTTCACACCTAGCATAGTTGATGAAGCAAGCTTAATCAACAATTTCTTAACTTTGGATATTAAGTGGTAAATTCTCTGCTTCTGGTGCAGTACTGGAAAAAAAATTGATCTGGCTGGAGATCTGAGGAGGAGAGGAGTCTTGTCCACCGAGGCTCTGATACCATGTAAATTTGAGCATATAGATCTGTAGACAAATACACAACTCACAAAGTGGATCTCACAATTTACTCAGTAATTGAAGAATGAAACAGTGCAAAAAGGCTTGCAGCTGTGAATGCTTTCATTAATAAAAAAAGTAATCCGAATGATAATTACAATGAAGTAAAATGTCTTTAATAGCCACAAGAAATTCGAATCCACATGAGGAGTTCGAATTGATTGGACTCTACTTGACTATAGGTAACCAAGACCTTGTCTAAATCACTATCAGAGGACTCAGTGGTTAACTGACCTTGTCTAAACCATAACCAGAGTTCATCGAAGCTCTAAAACACAACTAAAGTGTTACATTCAGTGTTGACTAAGGTTAACTGACTATGGTAGGTGAGAAATGCACCCCACATGTGTGTAGTCAAGTAAACCTAGCGCTAACTGAATGTAGAGGACTTGAACTGAATGTAACTGACTCCTAACTTAGCTTGACTAGTCATTAACTGAAGTGAACTGACCTTGGTTGGTTTCAGCACTCCCAGTGGCTTCCTAAATTGTAGGGATTGATCTAGGAGGCTCCTAAAATTATGCAATCAAGTGCAATAAGTGGCAGTGAGCCTCAATTAGTGTTCCCCACACTTTAGTAATTGAAACATGTGCCCCAATTAGGTCAAGTGGACCTAATGGTGTTAATGACTATAAATACACTGGATGGACTCCCGATTTAGACATGACTCCCAATTTAGACATATGACCAAATTTGGACAAGGGAGGATTAATAATCCTAACATATAGTTACAACAAAATCTTTACACCCATTCTGAACAACCCTTTTTAGTCGTAAGGTAGAAATATGTTTGATTGTTGTTTTCCTAGGGATTCCTTTTATGGTTATTGTTTCTCCTTCGTTAGTTAAACAGGTAAAAATTTTATCAAAAAAATTTAACACTACTTGATGTTGTTCCAACCAATCCCTTCCAATTAATACATCATAAGAGCCTAATGGAAGTACATTCAACTTTATAGAAGTTTCAAACTGATTCATAAATAAAGCGCAATCTTTCATAAAATCAATTACTTTCCTTTTTCTCCTGTAGATAATTGAACTAGCCATGAATTTGCAAATTTATCTACTAGTACTTTAATTTTCTCTACTAAACTGGGAGAGACATAAATCAGGCTACCTTTTGGGTCAATTAAAATAGAAATGGGTTTATGGTTCAGCATACCTTCTACTTCCACCATGGAAGTCTGATATTCAGCCTGTCTTCTTTCCAGCGCTACATTGATTCTGGAAATCCCTCTTGCTAAATCACCAAGTGTCGCTTCTTCCTACACAACATGAATGTTGCTAACAGTCTTCTTTCTGTTTGGACAAATTGATGCATAGTGAGGTCCCTACATTTCCAACACTTTAATGGTTCCTTACGTTTGTTATTTTTAACATAATTACTGTGATTATTTGTAAATTCTTTATTTCTTATGACAATAGTGTTTTGTTGTGGGTTACCTTTTGAATTACTTCCTTAAAATTTTATGTTAGGAAGATTGCATGAATTATTATGCCCAAAATTCCAATTAGGTGTGAAATTTTTCTTCCTTGATTCAAAATTATTATTAGGCCTTTTTGTTTTCTAGTTTGGCATGTTCTCTCTTTTTCGGTTCTGTCCATATCAGAAATCTACTTTTCTCATGGCCTCTTCAAGGGCATTGGGATTATCATATTCAATTATGTCCTTAATAAGAAAAGGTAAACAACTCAAAAACTGTTGTACCTTGGGTTTGTCATCAACAATATAAGGCACATATCACAGTAAGCTTAAAAATTTACTTTTTAACTCTTTCATACTCATGGTTCCCAACCTTAGGTCATAAAATTATTTAGCTCGTTCCTCGTAATATTTCTCCAACAGAAATTTATTTTAAATTACTTCTTAAAAGTGCTCCAGTTTATTTTTTCTCTTTTATGCCCTTATTTCTCTTTATGTCCTGCCACCAGATGCCGGCTTTTCCAGTTAAGTTATATATTTCCATTATCGCTTTTAACTGATTTGAATAATTATATATCTGAAAGTACTTTTTCATTCCAGACATCCATGCTTCGACTTCCTCTCCTTTTTCTGTTTCGCCATTAAAAGTTGGTGGTTTAATCTTTTTGAACTCTCCATAAATCTCTTCATAAGGCTTGTATTTCTTCTTTGTAGAGTGATAATTACTCTCACTACTATCACTAGAATTCTAGTGTTTCTTTCTGTGTGAATTACCATGAATTTAAGAAGAAGAAGTGCTTTTAATTTTAGAGTGTTTTGACCTTTTACTTTTATGTTGATAGGATATAGTGTCAAATTCTATTTTTTTATCCTTTTCTTCGTTAATTTTTTTTTCCAAAGGGGTGGCAGGCGCGGGGGGGATTCTCTTGAATCCCGAAGGATATGTTGAACAGACCTTTGCATGGGGGCTAGGGAGGAGAACCAATAACGAAGCAGAATGGTTGGCCCTTATTCAGGGTCTCCACCTATTGCACAATCTGAAGACTCACAAGGTTCTGATTTTCGAGGACTCAAGGCATGTAATTTACAAGATGATCAATGGATATCCTTCAGGAGCCATCAAAAGTCGTCGGTTACATGGGAAAGATAAGCTACTCATGTCCAGCTCCTATGATATTTATCATATCCTTCGGCAAAACAACACCGCTGTGGACAGCATGGCTAATGTGGGAGCCTCCCTCCCACAAGGACTTATCAGTCAGAATGGAGCTCAGCCCTCTCTCAATCCTATTCCCTAATGAGGTGCTAGATTCGTCCTCCTCTCTTATTTGTGTATTGGATCTCCCTATTGACTCAAATAACCCGCCTCCAACTCAAGAAAATTATCCCTTCTCTCCCTTCTTCCCCTCTCTCCTTCTCCTTCCCCTCTCCCTTCCTTTTTCCTCCCCCTCCTCTCTCCTATCTTCTTCTCCACCTTCATTATCCCCTCCTTTCATTAGTCCTCCCCCCCTCCTTCTATCTCCCCTTTCTCGTCATGCCTTCCCCCTCTGCAAATGGCCTCCACTCATTCTTCGTCGGCTCTTCTCATTTAAGGGCCTGTCCTCTCACCTTTCATTTCATGGCCACGTGGACCACGATCTGCCCTTCCCTCTTATTGAGCTCCCCATGCATTAAATTGACAAGGCAAAGGGATTATTACAATCCTCCATTGCACGTTTGTCCTGAATTCGGGCCTCTCTATATGCCACTTCATTGTCAAGTCATGCATTCTCTCTCGGTCTCGGCTCTGTTCAGCTCTTTTGAGAGGTTTCGCACTCTTCATGAGGTGGTGTCTGGTAAAGAAGGAGGTCAATTTCATGGTATTCCCTGGCAGGTTCTCCCCTTAACTCGCTCTCTCATCCAAGAGAGGCTGGCTCTTGCAGCCCTCTCCAATTGCTGCTGCAATCTCTCCTCGGCGCTGTGGCTTCGCGACTCTGGCACAGACATAATAATCATTCGTCGCAACCCGTGCTGTGCTTCGGACTGCTTTTGTTCTGGGTGGCAGGAGGACGTGGGAGGAACTTTGGTCTTCTCAGAAAGGAAAGGGGGCTCGGTGCTTCAACAAGATTTGTTTGTGCTACGTTTTATTCTCAATTCTACAGGGCTTGAGGTTTTGAACAGCACTCTCACTACTGATTCTCTGAATAGACAGTTCGATTGTATAGACATTTCTGTTGACTCTGACAAGATGGCCCAACCAGGGGACAATGCAGGTATCCAAGACATTAAAAAAAATCTGAGGCGCCTGTGTGAGATGGTTTCCATAGGAATCATGGATAACAGGGAGATAGCCCACGACATAAAAAAGATGGAGAACATTGTGAGCTACACTTCCCTTCAAATCAGCAACCATGACTCTAGGATCGACGATAATGAAAGCACTCTGTGAGAAATGCTGGGTAAGGTGGATAGGATCCAGGAGGACCTTGCGCATCTCATCTCCATGAACCAGGGCAGCAGGATCAAGGGAGCGACTGATGCAGAGGAGTGTCCAATGGAAGAAGAGTCAGTTGTGCAGCCAGTTCACTTCCGAGGTCACTTGTAATCTGGTTATGGATACATGTTTTTTTGTCTTTTATTATGTAAGCAATATATAAGGGTATATACTTCCCGTACTGTTAGTCATCATGGAAGAACTCTATATGTAGTTTTTTGGTCTCCATCTCGGTTTAGCCTACAGTGCTCTATCTTAGATTTGCAGGAATATCATTCCTCTTTTTTGCTATGTACTGAATGGCTGTGCACAGCCCGTTTATAATATACCTTTTTAGTTTCTGTTCAAAAAAAAAAAAATTCCAACAATATTTGATTCATCTCCTCCTGAGCTGTCAGGATTCTCTCATTTTCTTTTTTAATGATCTCCATTTCATTTTTTAAATCCTTAACTATTTGCAGTAATTCAGATAAGTTATTAGTTATATATTCTTTAGCAGGATCTTTACCAGAATTATTTTGTTCATTTAAAGGGGACCTCTCTTCAGCATACTCTTCGAGTCCTTCCATACCTGCAAATCTAATTCAAAAAATATTATACACAACATTTAAAATCATAAATTAATATCCATACTTTCTATTTAAATTTTGTTTACGTGCGCTGAGCCACTTCAGGCCTAGTGTCCGAACGTGATCTCTAATACCATATGTGACATCCCCAAAAAATTCACAAAAATTTAAAAAAAATATGTAACATTTAATGTTAAATCATAGCTAGAATGCTAGTTTAATTACTAACTTTAGTTTAATTAATAGGTAGGTTACAAGACATCTTATCAGGAGAAACTTAGGAGTTCATTTTTTTTGTTAACTATAACTAAAATGCTACAAAATTTTACTTACTAACTTGTAAGTCACATGTAACTAACCTTATTCAAACTTTATTGATTTTCAGTCTTGAATAAAAGTTTATCAAAAGTTAAAGAGTTTCAATTTATTGAATTCATATCATTGGTTTGTTTGCAAGAATGTGTATGATTTTAATGGTTGTTTCTTTTCTTACTGAAGGGGGCTTGAGGTTAGCTCGAGGCTTACTTATCTCTTCTTAAAGCTAACGTAGATATGATGCGTGTACAGGACTCATAGGTAAAACCTACTTCCAGGTTTACACTGTAAGAACAAATAAAACTCGGAGGACCAAACAAGTAAGCTAGAAAATATTCTTAAACTCTATTTAATGTCTAGATTATTGAAGTGTAAGCATTCTTAGGTCTATAGTAGAGTTCACTCTACCTAGGTAGCAAAATGGAGTTGGCAGTGGTGATTATTTGTTCTTAACAGATAAAATTATGGCATATAGTCATCCAACATGTTTTTAGTTGAATGCAATATTATGAGCCTAAATACATTCTCCATGTTTCATAACTATGCACTTTGCCATGTTAACCTAGAACTTATCTTAGCATCAAAATTAACATCAATAATTTTGCACCAAAAACTAAATATAAAAATAAACAAACCAACCTAGGCATATGTAATTGATGCATAACAAATATACTAACCTAGGCATATATAATCGATGCATAACAAATATACCAACCTAGGCATATATATTCTATGCATACCATATAAACTAACCTAGGAATAACAATTATCACAATGGAAATTAAAAACGAACTATAAATATAACAATACTAACCTATGCATATCACTAATGCATAAATTATTGACTATAACTTCTCAAAGCATACAATAACTTGTTTATTTTTTTCTAACAATATAATAGTAAATTACATTTACCATGTATCGCAGGTTCAAACTATATCAAACCAAGAAAAGATCTCAACACTAGTGCAATCCACGTGGTGGATGCTCACTTGAAGAAGGGTTTTGGGGTAATAAACCCTAAGAAACGCCATGTAAAGTATTACCCTAAAAATTCGCTTGGTTTCAATAGTTGTTTTTTTTGGGAGGAGGAGTGGGTCGACAGACCCTCGGCCGTCTCGGTCTCTATAACAATATCATTCTTGTTTTGATCATGGAATTTAGTAAGCTCGAAGCTCTGGTTCTTCGCCATAACCGTGAGCTTAACAGTGACATAGTGGTTATTCTTGTTTGTCCCTAGCGTTAGTAGTTTGAAGCTTAGGTTCTTTTCCATATTTTTTTCATCAAGATCAAAGTTTAAACTGGTAAGTCGTAACGACTCCTCCTAGCACTCTATATATATTTTATTAATTATCTACATGAATATATTTACCAACAATTAATGTTGTTTGTTTCTTTTAAAGTAGGTGAACATACATGGCGATGCACAGTCGAAAGTGAAAGCGATTACTCTGAAGTTTTAGGGTGTGAGCACGATAGGCTCGGTAACCCTCGGTTCCAACCCTGGGGTACACTTCGTTGACTATGCTTGTGGTGATACCAATGGTGCTTGTGGAAAGTTACTGTGTGTTCAAAATTACTTTTGGTCGAACTTGTGGTTTTGTTTTGAAATTGTGATGGAGGTCATATGGCCATTCTTAAAAAATAACCCCTAGAATTTTATGAATGAGCTACAGCTCTTGTAATGGCATTTGAGGGTAAAAGTAAACTGTTCCAAGGTTTTTAAAATTGTTTGTTTAAACTGTAATACTTTATGTGAAGCTTCCTTGACCTTTTTCTCATCTCTGTAACTCTTTTGTGGCTTCGAGTATGATAAGGAATTTTGGTTTTAAGTGTTGAACCAAGTGGAAATTGTATTGGTTAACTTCTGAAAAACTCTGTTTATACATATTTTGTTTCTAAGAGGCAGAGCTTATGGCCGTAATGTAAATATTTATTTGCATTTGTTTTCCTTTTGTAAATTTGGTTGTATAATGAATTATGTTTGGTAAACAATAGACTTCTGTTAAGATGATATTTGGTGGTAATTTCTCCTCTAGCTGCGAATTGGGTAAGCCATTGGAAAAGTTAGTTGTTTGAGATTCTTAACTATGCAAGTTGTTTTGTAAAGGATTAATTTTAGGGTTTGGTAATAATAGACAGTTTTGGTGTTTAGGTTAAAATAGTTAAGAAGATTTATACTTGAGAGTAGGATTTAAAAGAACATTTTACCATTAAGCATAATGGAGTTATACTGATTATTTTAGAAATTGGCTTACTAGGTTTTTAATTCCTGCACTATATTATGCAAATACTAATATATTTATGAATCAGGTTTTATGGTAATATGATAATGAATAGTTTTCCTTTTAAAAAGGAGAAGCTGGAATCTAACCTATTTCATCAATAGGTTCTGTTATGGATAAGAAAGTTTATATTTAAAAGAGCAGGGTTTTAGAAACACATTTTTCAATGTTATAATAGTATTATTGTTATACCAAAAGTTTACAGTTTGTTTCCTAAGTAGTTAAGGTACTATAATACAATAGGTATTATAATTTCAATCTATTGATTGTTCATCATGAACTTAGAGTGTTAGATGATTTAAAAGAACAGTTGGAGGTTTAGCTGTGCATTATTTACTATAATAAATATATAATACTTGTTTATAAATTAGGTATTTAACATTAGAATGAAGAATGGTTTTTCTTTACTAAGTGTACCTAAATAGTTTGTAATTTGGTAATTAATTATTGTGTTATACCATTCACAGTTTAATGGCTGTGTGACAAAAGCTTACTATAATGGACTCTATGTAAACTCTTACATTCAATAACAATTTCAGGTCATTTTACCCATGTATAATCAATCTTGTTTACCTCTAAACCAACCTTCTGTACTATAGTACTTCATCGTAAGATGAGTGGAAAAATGTAGAAAGGAATTTTACTAATTAACCAATCATTTCTAATTCTAGGCTCACCTATTCTGTTAAACATATACAAGTAAATTTTCCTGAATAAAATGCAGACTTAAACAGTCTATTTGCAGATGCAAAGTATCCAAGTAAAATAGTAAAACTAATCATGACTACTTTTATTCCAGTAATTTTCTTTCATACGGATAAATAAGATAACACAATGGATCCTGGTAATTTGTAGAAGAAACAAACAACCCAAGGAGCCCGTTCCACCCAACCTTTTTTTGAAGATAGCTCAAATGATTGTCTTAGGACCCTCAATCCTTCCCACTGATCCACAGGATGAAATCACTGTGTGAATAAATGGGATTAAATACCCCTGTAACTCAATATAACTACCTAATAGCAACACTTCTGTCCTCAGCAGTAAAGACTCTTAGCTATCAAGTTGCACTAGTTCTGAATGTAGTCTTAACACTCAAACACTTCTAACCTTCCCCTCATCGAATCTCTTGTGCTCATTTCTCAACTTTAGAAATTTCAGAAGGTAAAGAATGAACAACCTCCTATTGAATTTGATGGATATAAGATATATGCATGCCTAGGTATTTTTTGGTCAGTTTTTCAATTAGTGAGCCACCTTCTATGTTCCAATTTCTTAGGAAACATGACCACAAAATTAGGGAAGTTTCCCCCTGCAATAGCTAGAAGTGGTTGAGGATGTTGCGAACTGTCAATTTGCTCTCACCCTAGTCTATTCCTTTTGTTGGGTCATTGGATACTCATTCAACAACCTCCTTAGGCTATTTGTCTAATCTTTTATTTATTAAGTAATAAAATATTCAACATAATTAATTACACTCATCCTTGACCCCACCTGGTCAATAGTCATAAAGTTTACAATAAAATAAAATCTATTTTTTTCTTAAACATAAAATGTTATTGAAACTAGGGTACATGACAGGAAGCAACCCACATCTTGCTTACCCTCTTCAATTTCTTCGATTGGAAGGTAGATATGGTTATTAATTGATATCCAAGGGTCTCTGTAGAGTTTCCATGGGCACAGAGGTGGAGCCAAACTCTACTGTAGAGAAATCCAAGTACTTCAATAGACTTGATGAAGCCTATGGATTTCTATGCTTGAGTATCTCAAGAGAGATATTGTTTCATATAAACAGTTTGACAACCCCAAATGAATTCTGGGTTAAACTAGAAACACTCTTTGGGAAAAAGGATGGGCTGAGAGGAAATCAGCTTGAGAACAAGCTCATAAGCCTGATCCCAGTGCATTTTGAAACTATCCAGGAGTTCTTCATGAAGTTCAAGTCTATAGTGCTTCAAATGAAGCAATGTGGTATTGAGAAGAAATAAGATCAGTTGATATTGTCCTTCCTCTCGAATTTGGGCCCTGAATTTTTAGGGTTTGTAAGAACCTTTCATTCAGGAAAATTGAGACTTTGAAACTGGAAAATGCCAGCACTAGCTAGATTCATGGAGTCCCTTACCGAGGAGAAATAAAATCTAGTCCAAATTGGCACCATCAAAGCTAAGGATCAATTTTTTCCCATGGGTGTTTCGAATTCCTCCAAGGGAAATCAGAAGGAAAATAATTTGAAGTAGCCATAGAAGAGGAAATAAAAAAAAACCAAATTCAGTGATGGGGGTTCGAATCCTCCTAGGGAAAAGGACAAGAAAGGGACAGACAAAATCAAATGCACATATTTCCACAAGGGATGTCATCCAAATTATCATGCATGAAGAAAACCATTGACCATATGGCACAACTGCTGGATAAAAATAACATCCCTATCCCAGATGGTGCAAGGAAGAAACATGGCACCTCTAGTTCATACAACAAGGATAAATGTCATGCCTTGGTAGCAGGTAATTATAATTCCTCATCCTTCATAATTGATTTAGGGGAATCTAGACACATGGTTTCCACCATATATCTCTTCTCCTCCATGCATTCGAATGCTGGCCCAGTAGTTCGAATGGGAGGTGACTCTAAAATCCAGACCAAGGGAATTGGTAGGATTTATTTGGAGCATGGTTACTTCAGTGATGTGCTCTATGTACCAGAATTGGTAGCAAATTTGTTGTCAATATATCAAATGACATTCACTCCTGACTTGGTATAGATTACACAAATATCATCCAACCAAGTTGTGGCAATTGCGTATGCAGACCACCATGAGAGTATGTACAAGTTCTCGAATTTCCTCCCTAGTTCCAATGATCAAGCGCTCCTCTCTCATGCCAATGAGATTTAAAAAATATGGCATGAAAGGTTTGGACACATGAAATATGAGATGTTGGAAGGACTACCTCAAATAAAATCATCAAATGGAGCTTGCATTGGGTGTGTAGTTGGGAAGCATCCATAGCGTAGATATGAGAACGGAAAGGAAAGGAGAGCCTCAAAACCTCTTGGATTGGTACATTTAGACCTGATTGGTCCTCAACCCACTCCCTCCTATGGTGGATCAAGGTATGTACTCACATTCATTGATGACTACTCGAGAATCTGCTGGGTTTACTTCCTGAAATTGAAATCTAATGTCTTTAAACAATTGAAGATTTGGAAGGCATTAGTAGAGAAGAAAAGTGGGAATAGGATAAATATCCTTAGGAATGATAATGTTAAGGAGTATTTCAACAAAAATATGCATCAACTTTGCAAGTAATGTGGAATTCAAATGCAACATTCAACTCCCTACACACAACAAAATGGTGTGGTAGAGAGGAAAAATAGATCTCTCAAAGAGATATCCACATGCATGATTGAGGCAAGGGATATAAGTCCCAAGATATGGGATGAGGCTATTAATTTTGCTTCACATATACAGAATAGGTAATTCCAAAAATCATTCAAAGGAAAAAATCCCTACGAGGCATGGTTTGGTGATAAACCAAATGCCTCAAATTTCAGGATTTTTGGATCAAGAGCATGGGCTCGAATTCCTTCCGAAAAGAGGAAGGACTTGCAGCCACAAAGAAATGAATGCATCATGGTTGTCTATGGTGAGGTTAAAAAATGTTACAAAATCTTTGAGACATCCACACTCAAGAATTTCATTGAGAGGAATGTGCAATTCAAAGAGGAACCAATACTATATTTTGAGCTTGCACCGGTGGAACACTCTTCTCCCCAACACCTTGATGAACTAAGTGATGATTCATGCTCTATATTTTCTGATATCTATAATAATGATATGGATGTATATGAAATTTATGTACATGATTCACCATCAAGGCCCAAGTGGGATGAAAAAATCATACAAGCTGCAAGGAAATTGGCAGGCAATCCCCAAGAGCCTAGGAAGACTAGATCTCAATCTAACAATGCTTCATTTACAAGTCAAAGTGCTCAAACTGAAAATTTTTATATGCTGATTGGATCTGATCCACGGTCATATCAGAAATATTTTCATGACCCAAGATGGAAATCAACAATGGAAGAAGAATTCCATTCTCTCCAAGAGAATGAAACATGGGAATTGGTTCCCTTTCCTCCCAAGAGGAAGCTTGTTCAATGCAAGTGTATATTTTGAACCAAATATACTACTGATGGTTCATATGTTAAGTATAAATCCAGATTATTTTCTAATTTATACTCTAAATTTCATGGTGTGGACTACACCGAAACCTTTGCACTGGTTGCAAAGATGGATTGCATAAGACTAGTTCTAGCAATTGCAGGTAGTAAGGGTTGTCAAGTGGACCATATGGATGTGAAGAGTGAATTCTTACATGGTCACATACAGGAGGATATATAAATGCAGCAACCTTAAGGTTTCCAAGAGGATCCTTCACTTGTTTGCAGGTTGGAGAAATCACTATATGGACTCAAGCAAGCCCCCAAGGCTTGGTATGCAAAAATGGATTCTTTCTTTCTCTCAATTGGTTTCATTCAATGAAAATTTAATCCAAATGTATATTTTCAGCAACATGATGGTTTTTTTTAGGTTATTTTACTGTATGTAGATGAACTCTTGATTACAGGGAGCTGCAACAATCAAATTGGTTCAATTAAGGTATCTCTACATAGTGAATTTTCCATGACAGATCTAGGATTTCTAGGGGAATTTTTGGGTTTGGAAATTGAGAAATATGAAAGGGGAATCATACTCAGTCAAACAAAGTATGATTCAGAACTAATAAATAATTTTAACATGTATTATTGTAATGCATCCAAGTTCCCTTTACTTTATGGCATTAAACTAGGTGAATTTGGCAATTATCCTTTGGTAGATTGTACATTGTACAAGCAATTAGTTGGTAGTTTGTTGTACCTTACAAATACAAGAACTGATTTGTATTATTCTGTAAGTGATATATCAAGGTATATGCACCAGCCACATGAGCTCTATTGGAAGGAATCCAAAAGAATCCTCCAATATGTCCAGGGAACAAATAATTTCGGGGTGCACTATGCCGCTAGTTCTTCACTTCAAATAGCTAGATTTTCTGATTCGGATTGGGATGGAGATCCCAATGAAAAAAAAATCAACTTCATGTTTTTTTTTCATGCTTACTGAAGGTACTATTTTCTGGTATAGTAAGAAACAACATACTATTTCTCTTTCTTCAACAGAGGCTGAGAACAAGGTAGTAGTGAATGTAGCCACATGGTGTGTTTGGTTGCAAGGAATTCTTTGGAAATTCGGTGTCAAAATTGATTATCCTACCAACATTTGGGTGGACAATAAAAGTGAAATAAATATATATAATGATCCAGTTTGGAGGCAAAGAACAAAGCATATTGATATCCATATGCACTACATCCAGGGCTTAGTGCATGACAGAGTGATTTCCTTGCAGTATTGCCCATCCACCGAGCAAACTGCTGATATATTCACCAAGAGTTTCACTGAGAAGACCTTCACTCACTTGAGATTTTTACTTGGAGTGAGTGATGGATGGTGATTGCTGTTATTGTTTGCAGGTTTCAGCGCCATGTCCAATCTTGAGGGAAGGTTTTGTCCCATGTGGTTTTCCTTATTTTCCTCACTTTATATGGACAAATAAAATTTATGTTATGTATTGAGGTGACTTGAGCCTTTGTTGCCAAGGAATCCCACTTTATTTCATGATTTGTACTATTTTTTTGGTCAAGGGAGGGTTTTGGAACAGTAATCCAACCCCTTAGTACCTTATTCTAAGTCCCTAGTCAATTTTATTGCATTTGTGCATTAATACACTATGGTTTGAACTTAGGTAGCTTAATTGGGCATAAAAACCAGTTAAATTGGCCATTTCACACCTACATGAGAAAACCAACTCATTCAAACCTCCACATTTGTTCCCTCATCATTGTTGGTGCACTCCCATTCATTGAATGTGGACATTGTGTTTGAATACGAGCTCTAGAGGTGGAATTTGTCCAATTTTGGACTGATTTTGAGCATTTGATGCCACCCAGATCCTCTTCCTCACTTTATTTTACACACCCACACATGCTGTTGAAATATTGTAACTTCGAAGAATATTCTATATGTATCTTTTGTGGTCCCTGATGGTCCTACCGGGAGAACCACTTATATTATCTTGTACCCCAATGCTTCTAATCAAAATAACTAATAAGAGTCATGAGGTTGTCCCCTCTATTTGTAAAGGTGGGTCATTAGCACCCCAGTGTGGTTACTTGAGCCTACATGTGTAACTCAAGCCTACATGATTAACTCGAGCCTACATGTCGGATGAGTTAATTCAAGTGAACAGATGAATATAAATATAGGTGTGGTGCTCCTCATTTGATACACACACACTCTCACTTGTGTAGCGCATTAGTGGAGAAGAGAAGTAGCTGGAGAAGGAGGAGGATCAGGCTTTGATCTCCTTGTTGGTTTTATCTTTTATATTTTGGGGCATTTATATTGAGGAAGCTTTTGCTGGGTTTTTCCCTTTAGGGTTTTCCCAGGATAAATCTTTGTGTTCTCCTTTTGTATGGTTGTGCTTGTCTATCTTTCAGTGATCCTGTTTATATGCTTTTGTTATGAAATCAAAATGAAATACTAATGATCTAGCTTAGCATATGAAAATTTAACATGGTATCAGAGCCAACCTGAAATAAGACATTGTCTAGCTAAAGAATATAGGGATTATTATTTTTTGGGTCTCTATCCATGATCGATCAGCAAAATAAGGATAGACTGACTCTCCATTGACGAGTGCATCTTTCTGTCGAAGCGGAATTTGATTCAGAGCATTTTCGGTTTTGGTGCAAAAAATTATGGCTTTCTATAGAAGAAGAATTTTTGAGTGAGCCCAGAATAGGATTTTTCTCCTCATCAAAATCAAATTTTAGAGACCTGGATCAAGAAATTTGGTTGGGTGAAACTTCGGGAAAGTCAAACCCTAGTTTGACCCCGATCTGAAAAAAACCCTAAATACTAAAAATACCAAGTTTTGGTACATTCGCTATATCCTGAGATTAGCAAAGGTTCAGGAGTTGAAAATTGCTGAGGCTGAAGATACAATCATGATTTACACTGTGTCCAACATTCAGCCTCAGATTCACTATATTATGGGAGATATGGTCCCTCCAAGTTAGGGTTCCAGCCTCTTCCAGAATTCATCCCTAAACATGACACTCGGGGAGAATTGTTGTAGCGTGGGCTACAGAGGTCCAAATGGAATTCCTAAAGATGTTCCAGAAATACTACGGACTTTAATTTCTATGGTCCTAATTTTATAACCTGAAGATGAACCAATGACATGTGGAATGCTGTACAACTTCACTGTTCTGAACAGTCCTGTAACAGGTCACCTTGGGTAAATGATCATAAATCCAAATTGGTGAAACCAATTCTGATGAAACATATGGTTTTGGATCAGGAACATGTGATGTTACCTCAATGCAAAATTTTAGACATAAAGGAGCATTAATTTTGGAGGTATCACAGAAATAGTAACAGGCATTTCTGCAGAAGAAATTGGAAAACTAGGGCTTCTTGTTCTGGGAGCTTCCCTCCACTGTTTTCAGAAAAGGAGTACATTGGACAGCTCCATTTGAAGAGATCTATATTTATATCCAATTAAATCTGGAAGATTTGAAGTTTTGAAAATTAGGGTTTCTCTGACAAACCCTAGATCAGCCAGCTCCGGAAGCAGGACGGACACCTCAAATCGGTAAGATCTAATCTTTTGCTATTTGCATTTGAGGCTCTCATTTCAAAGTGATCTATCACATGAGCTTGATGATAAGCTTGGTGAAGTTGAAAAATTCCAAGCATGGAAGTATTTGATCTCTCTGAAGAAAATGAATTGGACACCTACATGAGTAGAGACATTCCAGTTCTAGAGGGAGATGAGCCTCAAAGCCTTACACAAGAAGAACTTGATCAAGGCCAAGAAGATCATTGTTGATTCAATCACAGATCAACTTGTACCACAAGTGTCTTCCCTAAAGACACCGAAGATGTTTGATTCCTTGATCAAGTTATTTTTCAGAAGATGGATTTGAGAAAACAGTTGAAGAATGTGAAGATACAGAATGCATAACATCTTGAAGTAGTAGAAGAAGAAGCTCGTCTCATAAGAAGAGAAGAAGAAAGATGGGAGCAAATTGAAGATCAAGCTCTCACCATTCAAAAAATATCCCTCAAGCGATGAGGAATATGAAGAACTCAATTCTTGACGAACCTCTTATCCATCTTATCATTTGGATAAGAAATGATGATTTCGGGTGAATCCATGGACCTGGGTAACACTTTTTGGCAAGCGGATTTCGGCAAAATGAAAAAAATGTACCTCGACCGAGGTTTTATAAAGCCCTCGACCGA
>LPNX010286984.1:0-15427 GCA_001517045.1 Pseudotsuga menziesii
TCCATCAGACAAATCAGAATCAGCATGTTCAACAAACTCTTTACTTACTTCTTGAGGTTCAGGTGGTGAAGAGGCTTCACCAACTTCCACTGCTACAAGGGTTTCTTCTTCAAACTGAACACACCTTTCAATGAAGGATTTGTTTGTGCTCAAATTTATCAACTTGTACCCTTTTGAATCTTCATAGTATCCAACAAAAATACACTCTTGTATTTGGGGCTGCAAAGCCTTCCTCTTCTCTGTCGGGATTCTAGCCCAAGCCTTTGAGCCAAAAATCCTGAAATGGGTCACATCTGGCTTGTGCCCACTCCATTCTTCGAAGGGAGTCATGCCATCAAGCTGTTTGTGAGGCACCCTATTCTGAATATATGCTGCAAATTTGATAGCTTTGGCCCAGTACTTTGGTGGCAAAGTTTTGGCCTCCATCATGCATGTTGCCATCTCCTTCAGTGATCTGTTCTTCCTCTCAGCAACACCATTTTGCTATGGTGTGTAAGGTATAGAATGCTGCATCTAAATACCTGCATCTACACAATAATTAATAAACTCAGACTTGACATACTCACCACCATTGTAAGATTTGAGGGCCTTGAGTTTCCTTCTAGACTGGTTTTCAACCAAAGCCTTAAAGACTTTGAATAGGCCAAAAACATCAGACTTGTGTTTCAGGAAGTGAACCCAGCAATTCCTGGAAAAGTCATCAATAAAATTCAATGCATATTTGGCTTGACTCATGGACATATGAGGGAATGGGCCAGCAACATCACTGTGGATCAGCTCGAGGGGTGCAGAGGTTCTCTCATGACTAGCTCTCTCAAATTTGTGCTCTGGGTGTTTTCCTAGGATACAACCTTGGCAGACTCCTTTGGAAAATTTTATCTTGGGCAACCCTATGACCATCTCTTTTTCACTAAGATCAAAAAGATACTTGTAATTTAGGTGGCCAAATATTTCATGCCACAACTTGCTGGCTTCATTAGCATGAATGAGAAGAACAAAGGGGTTTGAGTGAGGTAGGAAGTGTGAGAACATGTATACCTTTTGAGCATGATTCGCAACTCCTTTTGCAATGACTCTACCAGTTGAGATCTCCGTGATCTCAACTTCATCAAGGGAGAATATGACCTTCTTAGGAGACCCAGTGTGGGTCATCTGGTACACTGACAGGAGGTTGGAGGGGAGACCAGGCACATACAACACATTGCTGAACTGACCATGATCAAGATCTATCCTTCCTTTTCCTTTACTTTCAGTGAGAGAGTCATCTCCCAGTACAATAGATGGTCCTTTCGACATATCCAGTGAGGAGAAGGCCTCCTTAGTAAAAACCATGTGTCTTGAAGATACAGAATCAATGATAAAACTGGGTGAGCTTGATGTGCCAGCAACTAGAGCATGAACTCTCTCTTTGTCATCTGAACTTGATCCTCCTTCTCTCTTCTTTGAGCTTTCTGGAAGGGAGATGCCATTCTTCTCCAGGAGTTGGGTCAGCATGTCTATCTGCTTTTTCATACAAGATCTTTCAGAGTGATTTCCCTTATTGCAGTATGCGCACTTGTTCATTTCACCTTTGTTCTTCTTCTTCTAGTAATTCTTCTTGGGACCTTGTGGATCCTCCGAAGACTGTTTCTTGTCTCTCTTTTGCTCAGGTGGATTTTTAGCATTCTTTATTCCTTTTGAATCCACCTTTGAATATCTAGCAATCAAATCTTGATCTTTGGATGGTTTGATGGTGCCCATCATCACTAGCTTATCCTGTTCTTGTGTGAGAGATTCCATGAAATCTGCAAGGCTAGGCATCTTCCAGGTTCGAGTTGTCAGTTTTGTGGCATAGAAGGTCGAAACAAACACTGAATAATCAGGGCCCAGCTTCGAGAGGATGGCCAGTATGAGCTGACCATCTTTCTTTTCAATACCACACTATTTCAGCTGCAAAACTAGTGCTTTGAACTTGGAGAAATATAGCTACAGGGATTCAAAGCTTGTTGGACTCAGAGAAATCAGCTCACTTTTGATTTGATGTCCCCTCATATCATCTGTCTTTCCAAAAATATCAGCAAGCTTCTCCCATACTTCATTCAGTGATGTCAATCCATCAAGATGGAAAAGGAGGTCTCTGGAAATACTCAGACACAGGAGGCCATAAGCCTCATCCCTCCTATTGTACCAATTTATCTTCTCTGCAGCTGCATTGGGCTCTGATTCTGTTTCCATAGTCACCCTGTAGATTCCTTTCGCTCTCAACAATATCTCCATCTCTTCTTTCCATTCAAAGAAATTGAAAGGAGTCAAGATAGTTTTCTGTGATTGATCCATAGCTTAGAAAATCTATCCCGCCTGTCAGTAGAAGGCTCCCAGTCACTGATGTCGAACCTGCAAAACAATTTTTGAAGGAGAGAAACAATATACAATGGCTTTGATACCATGTGGAAATTGAACCAGGTGATAGATTAATTTTACTCACAACAATTAACAATTGATCATGCAAAATCACTCACAAAGAGACTGAAAATTGGAGCTGAACACTAAACTGTATTAAAACAGTGTACAATAGCCAACCCTGTAATAACATAGGTCATTGAATAAATAACATACATCAGGGATTCGAATTCATGAGGAGCAATTCGAATCTAGCATAAAGCAGGCTTACTAAAAATAAGCAAATCCCCCATAGGTGTAAAAAGATGATCCCAAATCTGTCATGGAGCTCACGAATTGGAAAAAAGGATTAGGCAAGCTAAAGAGTGGTGTAATGGCAGCTCATACATGCTTTTTCATGGAGAAAAGAGAGGAGGATGTGTAGGACAAAAAACTAGTCAACCTCACCTAGTCTAGCTTTTCCTTTTGCCTTAAAACACTGAAAAAGCAGGGAATAAAGCAGAAAAAGTAGAAGGGTGCCTAGGAGGCTAGGAATAAAGTAGAATTGATTCCTTTAGCTCTCCCATGCACTACATGAGTCAAATAAGGCAAGTTTTACCATTATAGATAGGCAAATGACAACTTGCACAAGGTGGGACACATGAACTAGGATAATAAGACAAAAATAATTAAATTAATGTCTAAATGGGTAAACTATGGGTTGATTATTCTAACATTAACCACCTACTTCCAACCTACACTCCATGCCTTCCTTCATGTTTCCATTTGTTGTGCACCTCAAGGAAAAACCGGTTAGGTAGCTAATCCAATCATGCATTTATCACCTGAGACAAACTTATGTGTTCTAGAATCATGTTTCCAGTTTTATTCTTTCAGCGTCCACAAGCTTCCTACACTTTACCTTGGCAAAAAACTGTCTTTTAGGCCACCTTGCCAAAGGTTCCTAGGGTCTCACCACCATCGCCAAAGATGGTGAACCCAAATACTGCTAGCTCAATTGAGAATACATGGGCGGTGCCATAGGCCACCGCCGCCCGTATCTTCCTCACAAAACTATACAAACTTGGCTGCATCGTTCCTGGCACTTACCTCTTTTAACCGATCCCAATATTGTCCAAACTTGACCCCATCAGTCATCCAAGTACTCATATATACCGCAACCTCTACATGGTCATCTAAGCCAACAGAAGACACCAACTCCATCGTCCTTTGTTGCAACCTCTTCCTGGCCCGCTTCTTGGCTCCTTTACTTGACCCTTTGAATGCCTTTCCTGCCTTGTTGTTGCACGTTTCAATTATACTTGATGTCTCCAATAATGGAAACATTTTATGTTCTTGAAGAATTCACAACTCCGCCATAGCTTCTGTAGCCATGGTTTCTTTAGCAACTTCTTCACTTACTGGTTCCAACAACCACTTGCTCTCCAAGTGAGCAAGTATTGCATCAACTTCGTTTGGTTGGCAACCAACCTGCTGCAACCGATCTTGTGTCAACTCTTTTTTTGGAATTCCCATGGCATGGATACAAAATGCCACTATGTCCTTCGCATCATGGGTTGTATCAACTTCATTGGTGCTTCCTCCATCCAAGACTTCTTCCAAAATCCATGTTTCCTCTGAAACTTGAGTTTCTTCTTAAACCTGAGTTTCCTCTAGAACCTGTGTTTTTTCCAACACCTCCTTATGTGACTTTGCCTCAAGGTTCTTCTCAACCAAAGTGTTGCCACCCTATCTACTGCATGACATTTTCAACTTTCCTTCATTGGAAACCTTTTCACATGTTACCAGGAAAACCAACTGTTTCCTCCCATGCTGCCGCAAAGGATCCTCTGAAATGCACAAGGCATCAATCTCCTCATTGATTGAAGCCATGCATTTTTCTAATGATGCTAACCTTATTGATGCGGATAGATCATCATTCACCGCAATGCTTGGTTTGCTTTTCTCTGCCGAAACTGTCTTTTTCCCTATGCTTTGCTATAGTAAGTGCTTACACTTACCTAGGTCTTTGAAAATATGAACCAAAGTCACCCGCGGCCTGTAGCCGGACTTGCTCTTCTATGTCCTAGGTAAGCTCCATGTTTCATCCTCTCTGTTACCACCTTTCACACACCTGGATTAGGTGGCAGAAATATTCAAGCCACTCGATGTGTCCTTGGGGGAAATTATCTAGTCAAGGCTGTCACCTTGTTTTTGACTCCTCTGTTTAGGCTCAACTCCTAATGAGGCCAAGGGGGCTAGACCCTATTAAGTTACTAAGGAAAAATTATTTAGTATGATGATGTTATTAAAGATTAATTTTTTTAGGAGATTCGATTTAACAATTGTAAAAAACAAATAACATGATGAGATAATCACAAGTAAGCACGAAAATGACACCCAATCACATATAGATTGAAAGAAATAAACAGTTGACCAGTGCCTTGAAAATGGAGTTGAAAAACAATTAAGAGTGCTTGCAAGTACTGGAATGAATGTTGTGCATTTGTATCTTGCTTAATTTTAAATTAATGTAAGAAGATGACTAATTTAACTTAGGCGAGGGGACTCCAGATATACCCAGGGGGTAGTTGAAGTATGTCCAAAACTAAACCATCGCGGCTACCCGCAAGGAATATGTGGGATGAATGGAGTCTCTGAGGCTATTGCTCATAATGCACTGGAAGGTGTAACAAATATTGGCACCCCGAGGTCACTTTTCAGGAGTTCCCACTTCCTTTGGGTATTTTTCCACCGTAATGGTTTGATCGAGGCATTGGATTTTCACCTAATGGTTTATCAATTTGGGGAGAGTGAATCCTAAATATTCTAGTCACTCAAGTGCTTTTTATTTAACTTGAATAATTGTATGAACCACATCCAAGTACAGAGAATACACACTGGAGTCTTTGTTATTTTTAGTAAATTTTAAAAGAGGTGTTCTTATTAAAAAGAAAACCCTCCAGGAACCTCTTTCGGTCCAAGTGGACCTCAATCAGGGAATCAAGGAGGGGTTGATTTTATTATTATTACTAAAACAAATTATGACATCAGATGAAGCATAAACATATAAGCAAACCACAATTTTCTAATTATACTACCACGACCCTTTCTTCACTTTTCGACTCAAAAGGAGGCTCCTGGGGAAATTATTAAAATTACTTTGAAACCACCAAATATGGAATATGGAAATTATTATAAGTCAAATTATACTACCCTATAGATTATAACTACACTATATTGAAAAAAGATGAACAAAATGTAAAAAATGACACAGACGCAAACCCCCCCAGGGGGGATGGTGAATAGGCTCGAAAGAGCCTATTCGAAAAGATTTTTATTTTTATTGGGAGAAATTACAATATCATAAAACTAAAATTAATCCACTTGGTCTTTATATGGAATGATACCAAAGGTTTACAAATTGCAAAAATTTGAAATTTTTGGAAGACGGAGACCCCCTGGGGGGTTTCGAATGGTCCAAAAATGATTTCCGGACAGCGCCTCCTCCTTTTTTCTGTTACACCTGCTAAAAAAAAAAAAATATTATCACATTTAAATATTCCTAAAAGTACTTTTGGATGAACGAACTTTTTACCCAAAAATTCTAAGTTAAAACTAGTTTTTAAAGAAGCGGAAGAAGAACCAAGGAAAGCAAGATTTCCTTGGGATATTGGCCTGATTTTGGGGAAGCCAATATGAAGAAATTAAATTTTTGAATATAAATTTTTATATTCTAATGAAACAACCATGCATTCAACAAGCTTTAGATCTACTTTCACAGCCTTGAAAAATGACAATTTCCCTAAAACTAGATCTAGAATGCTTGTAAAAATTTCTTTAGGAATGAGATCTAGTTTTATGAGATTTAAGGAAGCAATATATATGTAATATGAACTCTGAAATTTATATATCTAAACAAATTTAAATCTGCAAAACAAGTAACCAGCTAATTTTGAAGAAATTTGAAGGAGGAAGAGGAAAGGAAGAGCGCTTGTTGCCGGGGAATGGATCTGCAAAGAAGACTAGTTAGTGGAATCCCGAGGGAAAATTCCTTTACAAAATAGTTGGATTCCCAGTGGATTCAAGCTATATCCATAGTTCATCCAACCCCTGTTACCTGAAAACTAACAAACATTCCTGCACAAAACCTTATGAGATCTGGATAGAAATATATGAAGAAAGAGAGGGATTACATGCAAATAAACTTATTTAAACATGTATGATATGAATATTTAAGCATATATACTATGAGATATTGAAAATCAAGTAATCTTACTTGCTCATCTATACTCCTATTGATTCAACTAAATCATTAATCCAGATAGGATTCAGATGCAGAAATTGAGAGAAAGCCATCGATAACAAGCTAAAAGACAATGTTAAATCCACACATATAAAATCATTACACAGTTTTGGCCTCCAAAGCTTCACTTTATTCAAATAGAAAAATATATTTCACAGTATTACAATAGCAATAGCTCCTCAATCCAACTCTAAATAGCTTGGAAGAGGCAGCCTGAGCTTTACTTATACAAAAAATAGGAGATCCATCCTAGGGGTCACAAATCCCAAGGAGATAGACCGCTGTAGCTGAAGGAGAGTCCATCAATGCTGATCTAAAGCTGAACTAAGCCTACTTGTCAATCGGGGGGCTTATTGAGCTGACACATCAACCCACAGAGTCTCCAAGAGATCCCACACGTGTGGAGGAGAGAGAGAGGGTGCAATTCCCCATAAAGGATGTTGAAGACCAACTTTGGATATGTCCAGATCACCTCCTTTAGTCAAGGATTTGTCAGATCCAGTCAATCTGGTTAATATCTAACTGATTTCAATCAAATTGGCTGAGAATCCACTGATCTAGGATTTTGGATTTGCTCCATTATTCATCAATTTATTAATTAAAATAATCAATAATTGATTTTTTGGGGTTTTCTGACCCGAGTGATGGAAAATCACTCAAAACCTGAAAAAAGTGGGTCCATGGGTTTACATGGTGCTATTAGCTTGAAAAGGAGCACCTACATGAATGAAACTAATTATTTGGCCCACTTTTATTACAAAACCAATTAAAAAATAGCCTAAGTTTTGGAAAAAATAAATTTTAATAAAAAACACTGAAAAAATTAAAAAATTAAAAATATTGAAAAAACCTAGGGGGAACTTAGACATGTTCATATGACTCGACCATGATGCCTAGCATGTTTATACATAGACACATCGACTCTAATAACCTCAATAGGCATAAATTCCAAGCCGACCACCCCAACTTTGGAGGTATGGAGTGAAAAACTCAAAAATTATCAGTCGTTTATTCAACAACCAATAATAACCAAGGGAAAAAACATCCTGGGCTGATAGGATTGAGAAATAAAGTCTAAGAGACTGAGTATTTTACAGACACTATCATGCTAGAACATTTATTACAATTCCCCCATGGGGGTATGAACATGTGATATAATACAACAAGCACTTCCCAGAAGTACTTTCGAAGGTCTTCTGAAGTTCGAACAAAGAATATTTGTCTGGCTCACCAGGATCACTTGATATAAAACCACTAAGTACAACTTAGGTGGTAACATTCTAGCTCCATCTAGGGACACATTCTCTGACTGATCTTCTATTTAAAGAAGAGGATGTGAGAACTCCGGAATCTCTGGGTCCTGCATAGCAATTAGAGTCTATCAGTAACATGTATATATAACAAATTAACTATAAAAGCAAACTAATGTACAAAATTAGTCTATGCTGTGCGAAAAGGGAATATTTTACAAAACTAATATACAAAAGAAAATTTTCAAGATTATTAACATGGTACAAAACACCTATGATACAAGAATATCTATAATACAACAATATGATACATAAAATTTAAAAATACATGCAGGGCAAGGTTTAGACATTGGCCCTGAAACCACTGATGCCAATAAATGCATCAAACTATCTCGATGAAGAACATCTTGACGAGGAAACCATTCACTGACAAGCTCAACCTTTCTCCTTCTAGGTCATTTATATAGAAATAATTTGTTCCTACTACTTCATCAATGATGTACGGCCCCAACCATAAGTTGTCGAACTTTTCGTCTTTCCCAGGTTTCTCTCGTCATTTTTCCCAATGCAAGACTGTGTCACCTACTTGAAAGGATCCCAGTTGGGTAGATCTATCAAAGGTTCTCTTGACCTTGTCTGAATTTTTGATACTTTGGTCAAGGGAATTTCTTCTACTCTCATCTAACTCGATCAACTGGTTTATTCTGTTTTGAATGGCCTCCTGATCTAAGTTGAAGGTTTGGAGAAGCTGATACACTGGAAGCTTTAAATGGACTGGTAAGGTGACATCTAGGCCATAGACAAGTTCAAAAGGGCTCCTCTCAGTTGAACTTTTCTTTGTGATTCTATCGGCCCATAATGCAAATTTGATCTTGCTATCCCAAGCTTTCTTACTGTCACCCACAATTTTCTTAATTATGGTCATTAAGTTCTTGTTACTTGACTCAGCTAGACCATTTCCTTGGGGATAATAATTGGATGAATGGGATAGGACAATGCTGTAATTGAAACATAAGGATGACATCTTGAAGGAAACAAAGCACGGGCCATTATCTGTGATGATTCTGGCTGGCACACTGAATCTTGTGATAATCTTATCTTCTAAGAAATCCATGAATATAGCATCGGTTTCCTTCTTGGTGGGTATTGCCTCTACCCACTAGGTGAAATAATCAGTGGCATTAAGAATCCAAGAATAATCATTGCTCGAGTTATCTTTGAACTTACCGACGAAATCAAGCCCCCACTACTGGAAAGGGCTTGGACTACTATTGGATTTAAAGGAAAGGATTTCATTTGTTTCTTTCTGGTGAATAACTGACACTGGGGGAAAACTCTGACATACTTGTGCACATCTGAAAATAGGTTCAGCCAATAGTAGCATGCTCTAAGGATTTTATGGGCAGTTTTTCTTGCTACAAAATGTCCACCACAAAATCTTGAATGGAACTCAATAATGATTCATCGACACATCTAAGTATTAAACCATCAGGTTTCTCCAACCCAGACCATATTTTGTTAAACAATACCTAGTTGTTTTTAACCTTAATGCTCTTCTTTTATGGCCAAGTAAGTGATCAGGGCATGTAAGGCCACGGAGGAAAAAGATGATGTCGGTATACCAAGGGTGCTGCTCTAATCTCTGAAGCTCATCTAATACACTTTGTTCTAAATAATTGTTCTGGCAGATTATTCCTAAGGCCTTTTCATTTACTTGGGTCAACATATTTTCAAGACGTTGTCCCTTAATTAAATTAGTAGGTTTTATCTCTAAATCATATTCTTGAATCTTTGAAACCCACTTACCCCTGATTCCTAGACAATCTTGTTGAGACATGATATCCTTGATAGCTACATGGGGTACATACCCAATGATTTTGGAGTAACCTACATAAGTTTTGAAATGTTTAAGGGACTTTAGAAGAGCATAATCCTATTTCTCCATGGTGGTATACTTCAACTATGAATGTTGCAAGGCTCTACTCATAAAGGCTATAGGTTGCTCTTGTCCATCCTTATTCTTTTGAAGCAAAACAAAGGCAATGGTGTCTTCTGAGGCAAAGGAAAATATCTAGATTTTCTTGGAATAATCTAGATTGATCAAGACCGGTGACATGGATATGGAATCTTTGATACAATTAAAAGCATCTTTCCCTTCATCCGTCCACTCAAACTTAGCATATTTCTTTAATAACTTTTGTATAAATTTCATTAATTCTGCTAAATTTGGGATGAATCTCCTTATGAAATTGATCTGACCATTGAAAGACTAGAGAGCTTTTAGATTCTATGGAAAGGGGACTCTCTTAATGGCTTCAACTCTCTTAGGATCAACCTTGACACCATCCTTAGAATGGATGTGCCCCAAAAACTTGCCTTCATCAACCCCAAACATTGACTTGGTGGGGTTCAAGGAAATACCATATTTCTGACATATTATAAAAACCTTCCTAAGATGACTTATGTGGTCAGATCTTTCCTTTGAAAAAAAAGTTAATTCCTCTTGATATATATCGATTATTTTGCCTATAAGTTCTTTGAAGGAAAAATCCATGTCTCTTTGGAAGGTGGCACTAGCATTCAATAAGCCAAAAGGCATTCTTAAAAATTTATAGGTACCCCAAGGTGTGGTGAATGTAGTCTTATGTTGATCCTCCTTATTTACCAACACCTAGTTATAACTGGAAAATCCATCCAACATGGACATCATTCCTGATCTTGTTACTATTTGAAGCAATGTTTCCATGTCAGGTAATGGGTAATTATCTTTAAGGCATGATGTATTCATATTTCTAAAATCTATACATATTCTAATTGACACATTCTTCTTTCTGACAACAACTAAGTTGGAGCACCAAGATGAATGTCTTGTAGGTGCTATGATCCCTGCTGCTAACATCTTCTGAAGTTCCTTCCGCACAATGGGGGCCAACTTAGGATTTATTCGCCTAAGTTTTTGTCGGAAATGTTTGACCTCCTTAGCCTCTTCTGTGAGGGGAATAATGTGTTGAAACACATCTTCCCGATAGGCTTTAATCTCATCATAACTAAAGGCCAACACATCTCTATACTCTTTGATTAAGTTGATCAAATTATTCCTTTCCTTTTCCGAAGTACCTTTTCCAATTTTTATTAACTTGGGTTCCTTATCAGTTCCTATGTTTATTTCCATATAATTCCCAATTTTTATTTCTTCTTTTTGTTTTTTATGATGATCCTGTCGATCAAAAAGATTCTTAAAAAATATAAGGCTACTCAGGATGTGATTCCTTACATTATCCTCGCACTCTTGATACTCTTTACCCTCTTGCTGATAACTGATCTTGCAACCTTCAAATTATTGGAGATTATGGATGAATCTCAAGAGTTGCTCATCATCTTTAAACACCTGCCAGTGATCTATATTATCTGGAATTGAAGGTCTGAAATTAATTTCTGTCTTTCCATTCTCACTAATCATTTCATCTGATGGATGGAGGGTGGATGTTGCTACTACCAATTTATCTGCTAACCCATTCATTTGCCTATGGATCTTTTGAATGTTAAGTGCATCAAACCATTCCATAGTGTCCCATGTGGCATTTCTATACTTCCTTAGTCTATCATTTTTGCATTGATATTGATTCTTAATTTGGAGGACAACTAATTCTGAATCACCTTTTATGTTCAACATCTTTATCCCCATATCCTTAGTGGTTTCTAACCCTAGCAGAAATGCCTCATACTCAGCTACATTTTTTTATCCTTCAAACTCTAACATGAAAGCAAAGTTGTAGACTTTATTTGAAGGAGATATGATCATGATGCCTGCACCTTTTCTAGCTTTGGAATAAGCCTCGTCAAAGTAAATTTTCCAAACTTCATCTATATTTTCATTTTTAATTTTTTCCTTAATAGGGCCATGAAATTTGACAAAATAGCATAGTTTCCAAAGTTATCATTAAAATGAACAAATTCAATTTCAGGCTTCTTAGGGTTTTCTACATGTCGTTTCCTTAGCTTCTCTCGATGGAGAATCACCCTAGTGTTTTTTGATGTAGGTATAGTAGCATATGTCCAATCCATTTGAATTTACTCACCAAGAGTTGCGGCCCATTTTCTGGATAGCAACATACCCGAATTATCTAGAATATCTATCACTACCACATCCATTGACATGTCGATGTCAAGATACTTGGCCAACTGAACTTGTAAATTTAAGATTATCCCTACCAATTCAACTTCTCTTGTATCCATAGCACAAACATTGTGGTAGGGTCAGGTGACCCTTAGATTTAGTTGTTCCATTACTTTTCTTGTCATGACATTTGATGAAGCACCTGAATCCAACATGCAGTTATGAAGGAGAAGGTTATCAACTAAGAAGGAGACATAAAAAGGTGGGTGGTCTTCTCTTCTCAGATCAACACTGTTGAGGACTATAGGCATATCTATAGGTTCAATATGTTTAGCTTCAAATATAGCATTATTATTAGGGAGAGGATCCTCTTTGACAATATTATGAGTTTTACTTTGACTATCCTCTATGGATTTCAACAAATTTTCTTTTTGAACAAGAATTTTAAGGACATAAGTTGCATAAACATGAATCTTAGCACTACTTATCCATTCTCCCATATCAACATTTGATCCAGGGATAATAGGGGGATCTGGGAGAGGAGGAGCAGTTACCTTTGGCTTGTACTATTTAGACTATGATGGATTTTCCTTTCTTTGATAAACTGCACCCTTGAATCTAGCCTCCTTCATTTCCTTGATTGTTTCTGGAGAAGGCATTACACCATAAAAGTTGGAAAGGAGATCCTTCTCATAACTGTAGTCTATACCCTACTACATATGTTGGTTTGATAAAGGGAAGGTTTGTCCATGTACACATGATCAGACTCCCTTGATATTGTTTCCTGATTACTGACCTTGGGAATTCCATGTTATATAACTTTGTTTGCAATATAGCAAGTGCTTTCTTGGTGGAATTGATCACAATGTCTACACCATGGAATGACTTCTTCTATAACATGCTCGACCCTCTAACTGGAAAGAGGATGCTACCGAACCATTAATCATCCATGCAACTAGCCCATGAACATGAACATACATAAAAAAAATGAAATTCTTGAACATAAAACATGCTAAGATGCATAGTCATTCACATACACAGTGGAAGCAAACATACATTCAGGAATCAACATGTTCATCATGATTCATTAAACAGTAAATGTGATTGCAGAGATGAAATAGTCAAGATTGCTTATCTTATGTAGAATTCGTCCCACAACCAGCTACGTCGCTACAATGTTCCACCCAACCATAGGCTAGTGTGCTCCTTAATCTCTTAGAAATGATGCCACCCCCGAGCTGGGCATGATTCCCCAAGGAATAAGGAACAAACAGGCTTACACATAGCTAAGGTTAAACTAATCATCCAATCAAACATAGTAGGGTTTATCAGGCTATCACAGAGTTGGGAGAAGTTGAATGCTAAGCTAGGGAGCTCATTGAAGAGCTAAGGAATCCTACACTAGAACCAGCCTGACTTCTAGGACACCCACACACACCCAACACTAGGAAATTAGTCCCTTCTCTGGTACACAGTCCCTCAGGCCCTGACCCCCCTTTCCATTACTACTCTGGGGTTGTGGAGAAGAAATCCATCCCTCTAGCTCTGTCTGTGTGGCTCCCAAACACCCTAGGTTTATCAAGCAAACCAAGACCTCATCCCCACTCTAACACAGTCCGAAGACCAACCACTACATACACGCAACCAAACAAGCGGTTCATAGCTTCAATAGGAGAAAACAATTCCTGAGTCATTCTTGGCCCTATTAGGGCCAAAATGACTCATCAATAGCCACAACAAGCCAAAACATGACTGAACCCACAACAAACGAACAACTTGGGGAAAGAACAACCCCCTTTCTCAACAAGGAGGCAACGAGACAATTACACAGCCCAAAAATGGAAGAGGAAAGTCAGGTTCTCAGCTGGGTAGGGAAATCACATACATAGAACCCCAAATTGGTATGGAAACACACATACACACCCCCATAGCATGAAGGGCTCACTCACAGGAAATCATGGGTGACAGAGCTCGGCTTCCCAACTTGCTGCGTGAGTAAAAACCCATAAGATCTTGTGCCTGAGGAGAACAAAACAATGGGGAGAATGACTCTCTACGTGAGGATGGGCCAATCCAGCCCCTGTGTGGATATGGGAAAGAAAAAAACAATGGAATATAGTCGTGAATGGAAGAATGGAGCCATAGGAGAGTGGAGAGAATGGGAAGGTTGCTTCTCTTCCCATGCGACATGAAGATGAAGAGTCTGTTGGTGGAGTGGGAACATGGGAAAGTACTGATAGTCCTACCACACCCACCACCACCCAGTAATAACTGCCCCAACTACATCAGGGGTTTAACAGCTGACACATGGATTTTCCCCATAGGCCCAAGGTTTAATAATTCCCCCTCTCTATCCTTAGGAAAATCATGCCCTTTTCATTATCATTGCACCGTCGTAGCTAGTTGTAGGTTCATTTTAATTAAAGTGCATATTTACATGATGCCAAAACTATAATGTGTCGGATATCACGATATACCATCGGCAACGATCCCAATCACTGAAACATAACACAACAAAATCGATGGTGGGGCTTTTTCCTTTAGCTCTACACCATGACTAATTACAATATATACATCATGTATCTTTTAATGAAAATGGGTTCAAAACTGGGGTATTAAAATCCCCCCCCCCCTTTGGAATAACACCATCCTCGGTGTTCCAATACATAGGAATACATATACAATTTACACATCCAAAAATTTTAAAATTTTGCAGATCTGTCTCACATTCAATTATTTACTTTGAACTTTCAGGACCAAGCCCTTTGGCTTCCATGAGCTTCTCCTGCTGGTTCTTAGCTTTCAGCTCATCCCTAAGTCTAGGAACTTTGTGGCTGCTACCCTCTTTATGTTCCCTCATTGGGTAGTCCTGGCGGTAGTGATGTCCTCCACATTTCCAACATTTTGCTCGCTGCTTCATCTTTACCTGCGCAATTTACTTTGATTCTTCATGCCTGGAACATTTCTTAATGGAATGATTGGATGAATGCCCCATCATTGATCCACTTTTATTTCCTTTATGGATTTCTCCCAGGAGTATTTTTACCTCCTTTTGCAAACAAATAGAGTCTTGCAAAATCTGGTGGTTCCTCTCATTCTGCCTTTTCTGTATCTTGAGCATCTCTCCAATATTTTCTTGGGTCTTGGCAATTGTTTGAAGGAGACTTCCAGCCAAGTCCAATAGCTTTTGGTCTGCTTCCATGATCAATGTGCACGACTGGATTTTACTTTTCTCACCTGTGAAATGCATCATTGTAATTCTATTAGACCAAGCATAATATAGGCATTAAAAGCAGCCAATTAATTGCCCAATTGGCATGGCATTCCAAGTCTTCTCAAGGAGACTTTCATACTTTTCATGCCTTCCCAACAGGCACATGAGCTCATTCATGTCCA
>LPNX010286984.1:16661-42922 GCA_001517045.1 Pseudotsuga menziesii
ACTTCACCGTGAATGCTGGACCAACCCTTCTTGGTCATGTCAGTTAGTGCCTTCGATCTATTCCAAACCTCTCAACCATGGAGTCTCTCCACATTGTTTGTCTACAATTCTCGGCTACTAGGACCTTCACAGTCCCACTAGCACCTTTTTCATTATTGCTCATTTTGAGCTCTTCAGGACAGTCACATGTCCACATGCACCTCTAGGATGCCCTCATAGTCCTCGCTCCCAGCGATACCTATATTCAAACATTGAATATATTCACATGTTTAGTTTATTCTCATCAGTTTTTATCTCTTAAACAAGAGCTTAGAATATCATAACCAGATCATATACACATGTATATTCATATGCAAGAATCTGCAAAGTAATCCAATACTTATCTGTATTGTGTGTTTCCTCTCTGGTCCACAGGGCCCTGCTTCGCTTTGCAAGCCTTGGGATTGCCTATGGACTTGGATTTTAGGTCAGCACGCAAGCTGCTCCACAACATCAAATAATTAATGTCCATCCAGTACACCTTCACACTGACTGGGAAGGAGCAAATCACCCAAGCCAACACAGTTGGGTTTATTAGGCCATGCACTTATATCAACAATACGCTTGTATCAATAATACACTTATATCAAAAATACACTTATATCAACAATACACTTATATAAACAATAAACGACCATTTCCAAGTCCAGGATCTACTATGGATCCCCAGGCATATAACAACCCTATTTCAGTAACATCTTCACCACCTCCTTTTATACATATCAAGCATAGTCAAGCCAACCTACAATTGAGTTTATTAGACTGCCCAACTAAGCCAATACACAATTGGGTTTATCAAGCTGTAGACAATCAAGCTAATACACTATTGGGTTTATCAGGCTACTCAGCCAAGTTAGCTAACAGTTGGGTTTACTAGAATGCAGGTAGTCAAGCCAACATTGTAACGTCCCCACAATCTCCACAACATCATTTTCCCTTTAGTGTACAACACTAAACTGCATCTGTTTATCCTGACAACACAAGCAATATAAGAAAACTCATCAGTGTTATTTCTCTAAAACTATAATCATGTTTCATATCATTCACTATCAAGTATTGAGACACCAGGAGTGTGTCCACTCCCTAGGGTGTAGTCAATATTAAAAACTTTTTCATGACTCAACATTGGGGAAAGTGTGCACCCCTTTACGATGTGAGCCACGTAGGTCCTATTCATACTCAAGCAATTTGTCATAATGGAAATAAAATCAAAACATGATCTGCATATGGAATTTAACAATTTTACATGCATATTCTTAGCTAGGGTCACATAACACTTATCCATTTGTTGATGCAGTATTCCTTCATTAAGGAGGAATGGGGGCTCCCTTCTCTGGGTTGACAGTCCCTCGGTTTTCCATCCCAACTCCTTTCACATTCCATATCCACACATGTCGTACCAACATAATCTATACCATCTCACTCATGTCGCTTACCAAACATGCAGTGCATATGGGAAATTTCCAAAATGTCCAATGGAGTTTCACCCGAAACCCATTTCCAAGATAGGGGAAACCCTCCCCATGAAGTTTGTCTCCTGTAGGCCATCACACATGGTCTTCCTGCAGCATGTACCCCTGGCACATTCATCAAGTAGCCAAATAGTCAATCAGTATCTACTAATACAATCCAAATTTGATTGTTCCATAACCAAGCAATGGCATTAGTAATTAAATTCAATATGAATTTGCAACTCTATCTACTACAGAAATTGATTTTCTTGGAAATGAGGTGATCCTCATTTGTTGGTCTCTTGTAAATAACACCACTATGCCCATTATGATTTTATGCTTACTAGCATAACATGAACACCCACTTACAATGCGTCCTCCTGACACAATTCTATGCAAGCCAATAGCGATTAGTAGTTGTCAACAATTTCTCAAATCTGAAATTTACAAATTCAAATTGACAACTCATTCTATATATAGACTAATTTCACAGCCATGAGACTCTTCTCATGAGGTTTGCCTCTTTCACAGGGTAGATTTCAGCCCTTGTCATGGTCTTACCCATATTTCCACGCCCCAAACAATCTACCTGAAATCTGAACTTCAATCAACCAAACACTTGGTAAGTGTTGATGCATATAACTTTTTCATTGCTGCAGCAATCACTGAATCATTTTCAGAATTATAGAATTCAAATACTTCCAGCTGTTAATCGCATCAATATCACCAAAACTCATTTACTTCATGTGAATCATTATCATACTAAAATTTCAAAGTCACATCATTTATGCAATTTAAATGAAGTGTTTAGATACTCCTTACTTCACAAGCATATCATTTGTACCAACTTGCCCTTCCATAGAGCATTTCCTGTAGCCAATCGATCATGACTACCCTCTTCATGCACTTACTATCCTGCATTCAATACATCTCTTGAAATGGTTCTATAATTATCATCAATTCATCATTTCAGCCATTAGTTAGTCATGATAAAAAAGCATTATCTCAAAGCATTCATGCAATGCATCACAACATTTGAACCTACACTTATGTATGCATATTTACAACGTTTACTCAAACTTTTCATATGCATCCATTCAATGCATAACTACAAGATTTATAAAATCTCTTAATGCATATCCACTCAATGCTACCTTGTATTGATTCAGGAATACTATAAATTCAAACATACTATGGCCTAACCATGACTACCTGATACAGGATGCATTACTATAATCAAGACCATCAGTACTTACTTTCTTTGGGTTACTAAGATCATAATCAACATATACAGGAATGATACATTTCTATATGAATGTAGTATAAATTTTTAAATAATCACATGGTATGAGATCTCTTGCTTTTACCACTCCATGCAATTTTCATAATTAAACCATTACCTGCATGGATCCTACTTACACCCTTGACATTACCAGTTTGCTTGGTCTCTTGTAGGAGATTGCAAAAATCGCTCACCAACTTTTGATCCTGGATTTGTTGCCTTATCCCTTTCTCCATAGGGTTTCTGGTCACATTCATCAGCATCAGCAACATATTCATCCATGCTCATGTTTTTGTTGGTTTTTCCACTAATTCCAACACCAATGCAATATTTACCATTAGTGGTTCATTATAAATGTATAATTCTCACTATTTTTACTAATATGTAATATCCTATGCATGCAAGCTTATCCCCGTGCATTTCCAGCATCCCCATGCCATAATTTCTATGTACACAAGCTTATAAAATATAATATAGCTAGCAAGATAGGGCTTAAGGGACTTTCCTTTTCAAAACCCTCATCTTTTCTTGGAATTCCTCTTCTGCATATAGCTGGTTTGACTTCATGGCCTTTGCTATATCTAGGCATGCAATCCTCGGATTGTCCATATTGACAGCAACATAATTCTTTCAGCAATCACTATTACTTTTCTACTCCTCATTCAAATTCTGGTGATTCTCCCTTGTTCCCTGCTGGATGAGCTTTCCAACACCTATCCACATGTTCCATTCCGACCTTAGGTGTGAAAACCACACCGCTTCTAAAATGATGATTTTCACCAAATTTAGGCAAAACACACAACTATATTTTGGTCTGGAATGCTAACTTCAGCCAGCTAGAATGTCTCCTTTTCAGCCCTAAAATCCGCTGAAGAACTACTAAAAATCTCGCTAAAAAACTGCTGAAATCGCTGAAGAATCCCACTTGAAAAGTCCAAACTTTCTTTTTCCCAATCGGACCTCTTCCCAACTAAAATTTCGATGCTTCGGTGGTCAAAACAACTACTTTTCTCCGCTGCTCATCGGCGGTTTGTTCGTCTATTTTTCTCCAACGTATCGGACCTTTAGTCATCTAGGATTTCAGACTATTATCGACGATTGAAACTATT
This sequence comes from Pseudotsuga menziesii, assembly GCA_001517045.1. Lineage (NCBI taxonomy): Eukaryota > Viridiplantae > Streptophyta > Pinopsida > Pinales > Pinaceae > Pseudotsuga > Pseudotsuga menziesii. Next base: position 20,543 of record LPNX010286984.1, read on the forward strand.
AACCACTATAGCATTGGCGATCGAAAGCACTATGCTTCGAGTGGATAGTTCCTTAGGCATCCGCAATGGCAAGCAACAAACCATCTGTGGGTTCTGTGGACCATACAACCTGTCAGTGATCGGAACCACCAAACACTATGTGTCAGCGATCCAAAATTGAACGTTCCCATGGCATCAGTGATTGGAGCACTATCGGCAGTTGAAAACTCTAATCGTCAAAATGATAGTCCAATTGATAGCCGCAATGGCGGAGTCACAAAAAAATAAGTTTTTTCGACGCTTCATCAGCGATCCCATCAACTAATCTTCGCTGATGTTTCAGTGGTCTTCTAGATATCCTCACCAACACTGGAACTCCTCGATCAACTAAATTTTGCCGATGATTTCCCATACTTAGAAAATTTTCGAAAGAATTTTCCTCTTTCTCCTCTCTCTCGCCAACATATTGGCACCTGCATCATCTGATTTTCACCGAAAATTCGGCAAAACTTCCTTCTTTGTCCGTCACCGCGTCGGCTGCACCATCAACTAAACTTTGCTGACGACATTGGCGGTCAGATATTCTAACTTTTTTCAATGATTTCAACACTTAGAGAAATTTCTTTCTCTTTTCTCCTCCGCGTCGGTGCCCTTATCATCTAACTTTTACTGAAACTTCCTTTATCTTCCGCTAACATATCGACACTTTCAACATTTAATTTTCAACGATCTTTAACTTAAACAGAGCTGACGTTTCAGAATTTTCCTTGTCTAATTTCTGTCGATGTATTCATCGGTGGTTCCATCAGCTAAACTTCGTCGACATTTCAGCGGTATTCCAAAGATCTCCGCTGCTATGTCAGCTACTTACTCAACTAATTTTCACCATCATCGAGGTCTACATCGGAGTTCTATCCATCTAAGCCTTTCGATGAGCCGACAGTCTAACACTTAGAAGAATTTTCATGAAATTATTTTCACCTATTCCCCCCGTCGAGTGGCCTTTCGACTAAATTGTCTGTTGTATCGAAGTAGCTTCCCTCTTAGTCCTCTAATGATCCGACGAGCTCAACACTTAGAAAATTTTCTGAAGAATTTTTTGTCATCCATATTTCTTCTTTCTCCTTTTTCCTGTCGCTCCATCGGCTCTCCCTTCCTCTATTTGTCACTGATCATCGATGATTAATACCAGAGGATCTTTCAACTAATTGAGTCGGCGTTTCGGCGGTCTTCGGTTGACCTCCACCTAAACTGCGGCTCTAACTTCCAATGTTCTCTACTGACAACTGATGAACACTTAGAGAAATTTTCACAAATTTTCTTCCGACTATCCTGTTATCCGTCTAAATGGAACCTCTCCATCCAAGTGCCCACATTCCTTATGTTGGTACACAAAAGGACATCTATGGATTGAGGTTTGCCCAGGGTACTATAGAGTGGCTTATTTTATAATACATTCTTCCTTTATCCAGCTAGTCACTTTGCCATTTTTACTATGTTAGGTTGTATTCGCGACTTGCAGCAACCAACACTCGCGAATGACTCGCGAGTTGTATAAAGGGAGAGTCACGAATACAACCTACCATAGTAAAAATGGCAAAGTGACTAGCTGGATAAAGGAAGAATGTATTATAAAATAAGCCACTCTATAGTATCCTGGGCAAACCTCAATCCATAGATGTGCTTTTGTGTACCAACATAAGGAATGTCGGCACTTGGACGGAGAGGTGCCATTTAGGCGGATAACATGTCCTTCATCGGGGAAAATTCTGCCTAGCTCTCCGCTGCATTGGAGGAGCTTCCCACTAAGTCTCCCAATGAGTCGATGGCTCAGGAACTTAGAAAAATTTTCTGAGAATTTTTCTGTCATAATTTCTAATCTCTACTGGGAAGAGGCAAACCTACCTCTGCTAGCTAATATTTCATGGTCCTCTGAGGCCCAATGCTACAATGATAGCTCTGTCACTGCATCTTCATGTCCCATTCATGCCCATGTTGTAACATGCACTCTGATACTACTCTGTAACGTCCCCAACCCTCTGACCAGCGAAGAGGACACTACTGAACCATTAATCATCCAGGCAACTAGCCCATGAACATGAACATACATAAAAAAATGAAATGCTTGAACATAAAACATGCTAAGATTCATAGTCATTCACATACACAACGGAATCAAACATACATTCAGGCATCAACATGTTCATCATGATTCATTATACAGTAAATATGATTGCTGAGATGAAATAGTCAAGATTGCTTATCTTATGTAGAATTCATCCCACAACCAGCTACATCACTATAATGGTCCACCCAACCATAGGCCAGCGTGCTCCTTAATCTCTCAGCAACATTGCCACCCCCGAGCTGGGCATGATTCCCCAAGGAATAAGGAACAAACAGGCTTACACATAGCCAAGGATACACTAATAATCCAAGCCAACACAGTAGGGTTTATCAGGCTATCACAGAGCTGGGAGAAGCTGAATGCTAAGCTAGGGAGCTCATTGAAGAGCTAAGCACACCTACACCAGAAATAGCCTAACTTTGAGGACACCCACACACACCCAACACCAGGAAATCAGTCCCTTCTCTGCTACATAGTTCCTTAGGCCCTGACCCCGCTTTCCAGTGCTACTTCAGGGTTGTGGAGAAGAAAACTAGCCCTCTATCTCTATCTGTGTGGATCCCAAACACCCCAGGTTTATCAAGCAAACCAAGCCCTCATCCCCACTCTAACACAGTCCAAAGACCAACCACTGCATACACACAGCCAAACAAGCAGTTCACAGCTTAAATAGGGGAAAACAATTCCTGAGTCGTTCTTGGCCCTATCGTGGCCAAAACGACTCATCAATAGCCACAACAAGCCAAAACATGACTAAACCCACAACAAACGAACAATGTGGGGAAACAACAGCCCCCGGTCTCAACAAGGAGGCAACAGGACAATTACACAGCTCGAAAATGGAATACGAAAGTCAGGTTCTCAGTTGGATAGGGAAAACACATACGCAGAACCCCAAATCGGTATGGAAACACACATACACACCCCCAGAGCATGAAGGGATCACTCACAGGAAATCATGGGTGACAGAGCTCTCCTTCCCTACTCACTGCGTGAGTAAAAACCCAGAAGATCATGTGCCTGAGGAGAACAAAACAATGGGGAGAACGACTCTCTGGGTGAGGATGGGCCAATCTAGCCCCTACATGGAGATGGGCAAGAAAAAAACAATGGACTATGACCATGAATGGAAGAATGGAGTCGTGGGAGAGTGGAGAGAATGGTAAGGTTGCTTCTCTTCCCACGCGACATGAAGATGAAGAGTTTGTTGGTGGATTGGGCACGTGGGAAAGAACTAACAGTCCTACCACACCCACCGCCACCCAGTAATAACTTCCCCAACTACATCAGCGGTTTAACAGCTGACACATGGCTTTTCCCCATAGGCCCAAGGTTTAATAATTCCCCCTCCTTATCCTTAGGAAAATCATGCCCTTTTCATTATCATTGCACCGTCATAGCTGGCTATAGGTCCATTTTAATTAAAGTTCATATTTACATGATGCCAAAACTATAATGTGCCGGATAGCACGATATACCATCAGCAACGATCCCAATCTCTGAAACATAACACAACCAAATCAATGGTGGGGCTTTTGCCTTTAGCTCCACACCACAACTAATTACAATATATACATCATGTATCTTTTAATGCAAATGGGGTCAAAACCAAGGTATTACATATTCTACCATGTTAGCTGAGTCTAACTAGTTTGTAATCCTAGGTTCTTGTTGAGGAGATTTCTTTTGATACATTTGATTCTATTTAGGTTGAAAGTTCCTAGGTCCATTATTTCTTTCCATTTTGATTATTCTATTCTGCATATGATTTAGTTGTGTAGAAATATTTTCCATAAGTTCGTTTTGACTAGTAACCAAGTATTTTATCATGTCAGTTACCTTTTCCATGGGATCTTTAGAGGTTCCCTTTTCTTCTAATTCAACAGCTTTTCCCTTCTCTTTGTTGTATGAAGTGTTTCCCCTAGTGTAACTTGGAATGTTGGATTTTCCTGAAGACTGCATATTCTTTTCTATTTTCTTGACCAATTCCTTAGTAGTTTTTAGATGGGCCCCTTTTCTATTTTCTTAGCCAATTCCTTAGCAGTTTTTAGATCGGTCGGCTTTTTGTCTCTTAATTGGTACCTCAAATCACCAGTGAAGGCTTCGATGTAAGATATGAGGATGGAGGCATCCTTTGTCTTGATTCTTTAGGGAGGTCCGCAACCACACACCTGAACTTAGTATTAAATTCATCCATGGTTTCATTCTCCATATTCTTTATGTTTTGAAGGGCAGCAAGCAGATGTCTTGGTTCTTTCTTTTCCCCCCATTTATTCTTAAAACCCTCTAGGAATTCACTAATAGTTTTATATAAATCATCACCTAGGTCGAAGTACCATTCTACAGCATCATCCTCTAAGGATAAAGTAAAGAGCTTCATTTTGACATCTTCATGGTTATGGGAAGCATCATTGCAATAACTAACCAGGTGCTTTTCAAACTTTCGAATCCGAGACACTGCAATGATGGCATTATTTCCCTGGAATATGGGGAGCTTCTTGATAGCATCATTTGGAATGTCACGGGGAGTACATGCTATCTGAGAAAAGTCAAGGGGTTTGTAGAATTCCATCATTTCTTGAGATTGGAAGGTATGACTCTCTACAAATATGTGATGGATATCTGAGAGGGATTGGTCTCCTAAATTTTCAAGGTTTCTACGGGAAGTCTGCCTATTTAATCTTTCCCTAATAAACCTTTCGAGATTAGGGAGAGGATTGAATAATTGTTGGCGGTTTCTTCGGGTAGAAATTCTTGAAGGGATGTTAGACAGTGGAGTCGCCAGATGGATCAAGTTTTAATTTTTATGTTTTTTAAAGACCAGATCAATCAAAAATTTCTATCTTTTTAGTTGTTTAGAAAAAAGTTAAGCTAAGTCATACTCGGGAATAAAAATATTTATCCCTAACAATGGCACCAAAAAGTGTTGCCTCCTTTCACACACCTGGGTTACATGGCAGAAATATTCAAGCCACTCGATGTGTCCTTGGGGACAAGTCTCGAGTCAAGGTTGTCACCTTGTTCTTGACTCCTTCGTTTAGGCTCAACTCCTAAAGAGGCCAAGGGGGGTAGACCCTATTAAGTTACTAAGGCAAAATTATTTAGTATGATGATGGTATTAAAAAGTAAGTTTTTTAAGAGTTTCAAATTAACAATTGTAAACAACAAATAACATGATGAGATAATCACAAGTAAGCACAAAAATGACACCCAATAACATATATATTGAAAGAAATAAACAGTTGACCAGTGCCTTGAAAATGGAGTTGAAAAACAATTAAGAGTGCTTGCAAGTGATGGAATGAATGTTGTGCAATTGTGTCTTGGTTAATTTTAAATTAATGTAAGAAGATGAGTAATTTAACTTAGGCGAGGCGACTCTAGATATACCCAGGGGGTACTTGAAGTATGTCCAAAACTAAACCATCACGGCTACCCGCAAGGAATATGTGGTATAAATGGAGTCTCTGAGGTTGTTGTTCATAATGCACCCAAAGTTGTAACAGAGATTGGCACCTCGAGGTCACTTTTCAAGAGTTCCCACTTCCTTTGGGTATTTTTCCACCGTAATGGTTTGATCGAGGCGCTGGAGTTTTGCCTGATGGTTTGTCAATTTGGGGAGAGTTAATTCTAATTATTCTAGTCACTTGAGTGCTTTTGATGCAGCTTGACTGATTGAACAAGTTGCATCCAAATACAAAGCATACACACCAGAGTCTCTGTTATTTTTAGTAAATTTTAAAAGAGGTGTTCTTGTTAAAAAGAAAACCCTCCAGGAACCTCTTTCGATCCAAGTGGACCTCAATTGGGGAATCAAGGAGGGGTTTATTTTATTATGATTACTAAAACAAACGATGACATCAAATGAAGTATAAACAGATAAGTAAACCATAATTTTCTAATTAGACTACCACGACCCTTTCTTCACCTTTCGGCTCAAAAGGAGGCTCGTGGGGTAAGTATTAAAATTACTTTGAAACCTTCAGATATGGAATATGGAAATGATTATAAGTCAAAGTATACTACCCTGCATATTAGAACTACACTAGATTGAAAAAAGATGAACAAAAGGTAAAAAATGACACAAACGCAAATCCTCCCAGGGGGGATGGTGAATAGCCTTGAAAGAGCCTATTCGAAAAGATTTTTATTTTTATTAGAAGCAATTAAAATATCAGAAAACTTAAATTAATCCACTTGGTCCTTATATGGAATGATACCAAAGGTTTACAAATTGCAAAAAATTGAAATTTTTGGAAGACGGAGACCCCCTGGGGGGTTTCGAATGGTCTAAAAATGATTTTCGGACAGCGCCTCCTCCTATTTTATGTTACACCTGATAAAAACAAGCAATATTATCACATTAAATATTCTCAAAATGACTTTGAAATTACTTTTGGATGAACAAACGTTTTACCCAAAAATTCTAAGTTAAAACTAGTTTTTAAAGAAGTGGAAAAAGAATCAAGGAAAGCAAGATTTCCTTGGGATATTGGACTGATTTGGGGGAATCCAATATGAAGCACTTAAATTTATAAATATAACTTTTAATATTCTAAGGAAAGAACCATGCATTCAACAAGCTTTAGATCTACTTTCACAACCTTGAAAAATGACAATTTTCCCTAAAACTAGATCTAGAATGCTTGTAAAAATTTCTTTAGGAAGAGATATAGTTTTATGATATTTAAGGAAGCAAGATCTATGTAATATGAAATCTGAAATTGATATATATAAATGAATTTAAAGCTGCAAAACAAGTAACCGGACTGATTTTGAAGAAATTTGGAGGAAGAGGAAAGGAAGAGTGCTTGTTGCCGAGGAATGGATCTGCAAAGAAGACTAGTTAGTGGAATGTTGAGGGACAAGGCCTTCACAAAATAGTCAGATGCCAAATGGATTCAACCAAGATCCACAGTTCATCCAACCCCTTTTACCTGAAAACTAACAAACAATCCTGCACAAAACCTTATAAGATCTGGATAGAAATATATGAAGAAAGAGAGGGATTACATTCAAATAAACTTATTTAAACATGTACGATATGAATATTTAAGCATATATACTATGATATATTGAAAAGAAAGTAATCTCACTTGCCCATCTATACTCCTATTGATTCAGCTGAATCATTAATCCAGACAGGATTCAAATGCAAAAATTGAGAGAAAGGCAATGGTAACAAGCTGCAAGACAATTTTAAATCCACACATATAAAAGCATTACACAGATTTGGCCTCCAAATATTCACTTTATTCCAATAGAAAAAGATATTACATAGTATTACAACAACAATAGCTCCTCAATCCAACTCTAACTGGCTTGGAAGAGGCGGCCTGAGCTTTTTTTTATACAAAAAATAGAAGATCCATCCCAGGGGGGTGCAAATCCCAAAGAGACAAACACATCAACCCACAAACTGACACATCAATCCAAAAAGCTTCTAGGAGAGCCCACACATGTGGAGGAGAGAGAGGGGGCACAATTCCCCATAAAAGATGCTGAATATCAACTTTGCCAATCTATCCAGATCACCTACTTCAATCAAGGATTTGTCAAATCCAATCAATCAGGTTCAGATCTGACTGATTTCAATCAAATCAGCTGAGAATCCACTGATCTAGTATTTTGTATTTGCTCCATTATTCATAAATTTATTAATTAAAATAATCAATAATTGATTTTTTGGGGTTTTCTGACCTGAGTGATGGAAAATCACTCAAAACCTAAAAAAATTGGGTCCATGGGTTTACATGGTGCTCTTAGCTTGAAAATGAGCACCTACATGACTGAAACTAATTATTTGGCCCACTTTTATTACAAAACCAATTTTTCCAATTAAACTATTAAAAAATAGCCTAAGTTTTGGAAAAATTAAATTTTAATAAAAAACATTGAAAAAATTAAAAAATTAAAAAAATTGAAAAAACCTAGGGGGACTTAGACATGTTCATTTGACTCGACCATGATGCCTAGCATGTTTATACATTGGCACATAGACTCTAATAACCTCAATATGCCTAAATTCCAAGCCAACCACCCCAACTTTGGAGGTATGGACTGAAAAACTCAAAAATTATCAATCGTTTATTCAACAAACAATAATAACCAAGGGAAAAAATACCCTGGGCTGATCGAATTGACAAATAAAGTCTAAGAGAATAAGTCTTTTATAGACACTATCATGCTAGAACATTTATTACAATTCCCCCATGGGGGTATGAACATGTGATATAATACAAAAAGCACTTCCCAGAAGTACTTCTGAAGGTCTTCTGAAGTCCGAACAAAGAATCTTTGTCTGGTTGACCAAGCTCACTTGATAGAAAATCACTAACTACAACTTAGGTGGTAACACTCTCCTAAGAATAGCAACCATCCTTCATGTGAAACTGGCACCGCCTTGGCCAAACGAAGAAATTATTTCCCCAAGATCATAGTGTGATCATCCAACAGAACAACTTTCAAGTCTATGTTGTCATGCCACCTTCCAACTCGAATATGAGTTGTACATATCTTTCCTATCACATCTCTTACCACAGAGTTAGCCGCCTTGAACTTTGCTCAGCTAGACTCCATCCTACTCTGAAGAGATCCCGCAATCCTACTACTCACCAAACTGTGAGATGACCCAGTGTGAACTAACGTAGAAACCATCAACCCACTAACGGTCGTTTCAACAAAGTCTAATCCTTGTTGCACACCTTGCAATGTTGCATTACAACCCCTAGTTGTTTCGCTAATGCAAACTTCAATTGCCTTCACCGTCTTGGAAACCTCATCTAAAGGTGCTTCTTCAAGCACTCTTGTTGTTGTTAACCATGCAGTGGAGTCCCTTTCTGCAATCGCTCTTTCCCTCAATGGACAATCTCTTACATAGTGGTTCTTCATGCAAAGAAAACATGCAACCTTATTCTTTTCTGACTTTTCTGTTTTCTCTTCTCTTGTCCCTCCCTGAGTGCCTCTTGACTTAGCTTTCTTTTTCTTTTTGTTCTTGCTTCGAGCTTCCTACGACTGTCATTCTTCTTTATCTCTTTGACTTTGAAGCATTTCCTAAAGAACTCGTCCCACCTTTCTAATGAAACCTACCGTATCTTTCAACACAGTTGATAACTGTTCACATCCTGCCACGAATGTGTTAGCCAACTTTACAACTGAGTCATAGGTCTGCCCTTCGACTGAAACTACTTTCATTTCTCCAAGCAATTTCAATGCGTGCAAGAATTTATGTACAAGTGGCTCCTTCTTTCCAACGTCTCCCATCTTGTGACTCATTTCTGTTGTTAAGGTCCTGTAGACTTCCAGCTACTGCCAAACCCAGCCTTGACGTTAAGCCAACTACTTTCCCGCCAAACACTTTTATAAGTGTTGTTGCTATTGCACTCCCTGGGCACACAACTTTCCTTGGACAATCTGCTGAAATGGGTGTTTTCGAAACGCACCACTTCTGGATCACCTACGGAACGTGCCCTCCTTGGGGAACTTTCATTTCTGAGTGCACTTCAAAAACCAGTGCTTTTCATTTTTCTGTTGAATCACACCTCCTCATGTTGCTGTGACTTTCTGAGCATGCGTGCTTCTCCGGAGCGCACGACTTCTTCTAGAGTGCTCATTCTTAGCACCAGCTCTCCAGCTACGATGCGCTCTTAACCTAAGCACGTAGCTCCTTTCTGCATAGCGCGCAGCTCTCTATCGCATTTTTTTGTCTCTTGGAGTGCTCACCTACAGAGCGCCCGCTCCTACGGTGCGCTCGACTACAAAGCACCCAAAATTCAGGGCGCATCCGGTTACAGAGCGCCTGTCATTGCAACATGATGTCTGCGGAATGCCTGCCTCAATGGCGCATTCTATTTGTGGTAAGCTCACTTCTACGAAGCGCTTGTCTGGAGACGCACTCGACTGCGGACCGCACCCTGTCTATGGAGCACCCATCCTACAACATGCTTCGTCTGCAAAGCACTCGCCTCCCTGTGGAGCATCTGTCTATGGGACGTCTGAGCTGTGGATGCCCATCCAATCCTGCGGAGCATTTCGTCCAATGAAGCTTCTCTCTTCTATTTAACTTCACTGAATACTCTTTCAATATTTGGCTCTGATACCACCTATCACAGCCACACTTTTGCAAGTGCTCTTGAATCGCCAAAGGTGGTGTGCGGTACTACACGGAAGTCTGTTGAGGGTTTGGCCAACTCAACGAATATCCACCATACTATGCCTTAAATTTGTAGAATTATGTTTTCTTACACTTTAACTCTTCAACAGTTTATTTAGTCTTTATTAGCCTTGTCGAAACAATTTACACTTAGCCAAAAACAAGAAAATGCAGCACTAAGAAAAATCACACAGAGTATAAATACATGGGTTTCCCAACCTGGTAGAGCCCTTATACTAAAAATGGAACAATATAACATAAACGGAGTTGCCCAAGGTAGAGCTACTAGTGCACGCCCAACCAGCTGCTACACCCGAAAAATACAAGAGTTACAAAAATGTAAAATACTGTCTCTTTTCCAAAGACACCCAGCCCTCTCTGCTTCTCCTCAGCGATATGGAAGTGTTGTAAGATATGGGAGCTTCTCTTAGCCAAACCCATGAAGGAAGTGTCACCACAAAAACCATTGTTAGACTGGTTGGTGGGCGTGCTTTGGTTCCAAGGATGGGTGCAACCGCAGGTTGCAATGAAGGTAGAGGAAGTGTCAACTTGGAAGAGCGAGCTTCCAAACCGCTTGCAAAAGATGGTGAGCAGGCTTGCTTGGGAGGAGCACACACCAAAATGAAGAAGTGCAAATGATGTAGAGTGCATGCTTGGGTTTGGCAACAGAACTGTGAATTTGGATGTGCACATCACAGAGATGCGCAATGCAGAAGTCTGCATTGTGGATGTGAGGGTTGCGAAAGGGAAACGTGCGGCAGACATATGCGAGGGCTGAGAGGAGCGTGCAGATAAAGGGCGCTTGGTGGTGCACATGCTATGGACAAGCATGTGACGGTGAAGCATCCAGATGAGCGTGCAGTAGGTACACACGCTGCGGATGGGCACGTCACAGAGGAGTGTTGCATAGAGTGCACTATGGAAGCAAGCGGTGAAAAAAAGAAGCTTGCTGCAGTTGGAAAAGTTTGCATAGCAATGAACGAAGGCATGGTTTTGGGCACCGTGAAAGGATTTCAAAACCCGAATGCACTGAGTTTTGTGGAAGTTGTGGTAAACGGAAGAAAAGTGAGGGATTTGGTGGATATGAGTTCCTCACACAACTTTATGAAGCGGGAAGTAGAGGATGCAATCAGGTTGAGAAAGATGAGCTACAGAGTAAAAAGAAAGGCACTAAATTCTTAAGTGAACGCTGTTGAGGGCATAGCTTTAGGAGTGACTATTCAAATTGGTTATTGGACAGGAAAAGTTGATTTTACAGTAATGCCCCTTGATGATTTTGAAATGATCCTTGGGAAAGACTTCTTCAGTAGACAGGAAGCTATCTTGATGCCATTTGCAAACAGGTTGGTCATCTTCAATGGCAAGAGACCAAGTGTAGCCATTTCCATTGCTAGTGCCAGAAAGACCTTGGGTTAGTGTCTCGATGGACTTCATCACACAGCTATCGAAAGAATAGGGGTTCAATGGGATATTCATGGTGGTTGATCGGTTCCCCAAGTATGTTTCCTTTGTGCCAATGAAGTCACAATGAAAAGCTACAGATGCGGCGAAGCTATTTTTTAGACATGTGGTTAATTACTCGGGATTACCACTGAACATAGTGTCGGATCAGGATGCAGGGTTCACAGGAAAGTTTTGGCATGCGTTGTTCAAGTTGCTTGGAACGTAGTTGCTCAGTAGTTCGGGCTTTCATCCAAAAACGGATGGACAGATGGAGAGAGTTAACGTGATTCTGGAAAGATATTTGAGGCATTATGTACAGGGTGATCAGAATAATTGGCCAGAGCTGTTGTATGTAGCTCATTTTAGTTACAATATGTTCATAAGTTCTGCGATGGGTTATAGTCCATTCAAGTTGGCAACGGGGAAAAAACTGTGAACTCTGCATGTTGTTGTGACAAGTGAGGTGGGGCTTAGTTAGATGCAGTTGAATTTATGTTGGCATGGAAAGATAGATTGAAAATGGCTAAGGCTCATTTAGAAGGAGCTGTTGAGAGGGGGAAAAAGTGGGCCGACAGGAAATGTAGTCATGAATAGTTTCAGGTGGGAGAAAGGGTACTTCTCAGACTTGGGAAAGAATAGTTCATTCCTCCAAAGGGCTTGGAAATCTCCTTGGTGTAGAAATATGACGGACCCTTTGAAATTTTGGAGAAGGTAGGAAAGGTGGCTTACAAACTCAAGCTTCCCAAACATCTTCAGGTGTATCACCTAGTTTTTCATGTGAGCCAGTTAAAACGATGTAGAGTAGATGCGGATGAACCAGAAAGACATGTTCCTACTAGAGCTCCTGCAATGATTGTGGACAGACCAAATCAGGAGGTGGAGGCTATCTTGGGACACAGGTTCAATCGGTGAGGCAAAGATTCATGGTTGGAATACTTTGTCAAGTAGCGAGGCTTGTCGAAGGAATAAAATAGTTGGGAATGGAAGAACGTGCTATGGAAAACAAAAGAATTGGTCAAGGAGTTTCATGAAGAGCATGGTCTACCTCTGTGGTGGAATCCACGGAATTAACGTCACTGAAATGGAGACAAGTCGGGTGGGGGATCCTGTTATAGCCCCATCGTGAAGACCACTTAAGAGCACTAAGCACACTCTTGGGATATTTAGGAGGTGGGCACACCCCTTGGGATGACACCTTGGTGCAGGACACACCTTGGCACATATCCATGGAAGCCTAAGTGAATGGGCACTAGTGTGTTGGTTGGGCACACAAGAGAAGGAAAGCAAATTGGTGAGAAGCAGCCTTGGCAAGGTGGCAGGAAGTTGTGAGAGTGTGGGTGCTTGGACGAATGGATGGATGGAGTGTTGGATGTGAGTACCAAAGAAGGGTGTACGCGACCCACCTTTGGTGTGGGAGCTCACCCCTTAGAGTGACACCTTAGAGCGCTTCACCACATGACTTAGGTTACACTTCACCTTAGCGCGCAGACCAATGGAGTAGCGTGGGCGTAGTCTGGCTGTGACAGGTGGTATCAGAGTTGTTTAGACAGGATGCTCAAGATGACAGGGTTTCTGAAGTCCCAGAGAAAACGATGGAAGTGCTGCAAGATATGGGAGCTTCTCTTAGCAGAACCTGTGAAGGAAGTGTCACCACAACCACCACCATTAGACTAGTTAGCGGGCACACTTCGGTTCGAAGGATGGGGGAAAATGTACACGCCAGACTGTAGAAGTGCAGATGGTGTGAAGCGTGCACTTGGGTTTGGCAATAGAATTGTGTGTTTGGACACGCGCACTGTGGAGACGCATGCCGCAAAGACGTGCACTACAGAAGTGCACGATACAACAGGGAAACGTGCGGTGGATAAGCCCAAGCACTCGGATAAAGGATGCTTAATGGTTCACGTTGTACAAGCATGCACTGCAGACAAGCACACAATGATGAAGTGTCTGGAGGAGCATGTGGCAGGTGCACGTGCTGTGGATGGGTGCACTACATAAATGCGTGGTCAAAAAGAGAAGTGCACTACAATTGGAAATGTTTTCACAACGATGAACGAAGGCATCATTTTGGGCGCCATGAAAGCTGTCAAAACCTGAATGTGATGATTTTTGTGGAAGCTATGGTAAACGACAGAAAAGTGAGTGCTTTGGTGGATACGAGCGCCTCACACAAATTTGTGAAGCGGGAAGTAGCGGATGCAATTGGGTTGAGAAAGACGAGTTTTGGAGTAAAAGTAAAGGTAGTAAATTCTCAAATGAAGGCTGTTGTGGGCATAGCTTCAGGAGTGACTATTCAAATTAGTCGTTCAATAGGAAAAGTTGATTTTACAGTATACCCCTTGATTATTTTTAAATGCTTCTTGGGAAAGACTTCTTGCGGAGACAGGAAGCTGTCTTGATGCCATTTGTGGATAGGTTGGTCATCTTCAAGGGAAAGAGACCAAGTGTAGTGAAAAATGTTGACGGAAAGATAGATGAACAAGGCATATTTGTTTCAGCGATAAGGGTAAAGAAGATTGCTCGAAGATAAAAAAATGCAGATGTATGTTGCAACGTTGTTGGAAGAGTCTGATCCAGGAAGTGTGGGGATGCCTACACCTCCTTTCCTCTTTGACATGTTGTCTACGTATGCAGATTTGATAACCAAGAGTTTGCTGAAAGCGTTTCCTCTGAGAAGGAACATGGACCATCGTATTGAGTTGGAGCTCGACTCCAAACCTGTGGCAAAGGCACCTTACAGATTATTAGGACCTGAGTTGTAGGAGTTGAAGAGGTGTTGGTATTCTCTGGGTAGACCCAGGTTTACTTTATTGTACCAACAAAAACCCTAGCTCACTGGCCCTTTTGGTGATAGACCGCAGAATGGCCTGAAGTCTCACCCGAAGTGATCCTAGATGGGGTGGCTGAAGAATCACGTTTCCTCAACCAGATTCTGTAGCATCCTAGATTCTCTTGACTCTTCTTAACCAGCGGGGTCTCTCAGCAAGGGTTGTTTCTCTCTTCCTAGCTAACTCTGCTATGGGACTGGCTCTTAATACATAGCAGCTTCTAGGATGATGCGCAAACTTACTCTTCTGCTCAATTCTTAACCTGCGATATCTCACACCGCAGCTCCTCTGACAGTGCGATATCGTCTTTCTACACCGTGATATTTCCTACAGTAGACTCAATATGCTCATCAACTCTCAAGGTCCAGAGGCTTCCTCTCTGGGTATAATAGCTCAGTTATCCTTCATTAAGGTGTTAAACAACTTCACTTAAGCTTCTACAGTTTAACATGCTTAACATCAATTATACTTAACTTGCTGAACTAAATATACAGAAGCCACTTAACACTGTAACTGTTAGTTGTTGTGAATCAAGCACTGATAAACTCATATACAAAATACTTGACACATTCAACTCACATTTAACCTTCTATGTTACTGCAACTGAAGGATAGCATACATACATTCATTAACTGATAAGCAACGTTCATGTAATGAATAACAGATAGCAAATAAGTATAGCACAATAACATGAAACAGTCACACAACACATGGATTTTACATGGTTCACTTCCAGGGAGGAAGCTACGTCCACGAGAACTGTGTTTATATTATATCTAGAGAGAGTAACACAGTTCTGCTACAACCTCTTATGCAGCTTGAGATCTTTTGGGAAACTCCACACACTCAGGTGGGAGCCCTTCTCTCTTGGAAACCCTAACTATGACAGTCGGCCTATATTTACTTTGAACTGCTGCTTACTGGTCATGCTGCAGCTTTCTGCAGTCTTCCGCGATTTCCGGCGCTGATCGTAGGTATGGGTGCTGCTTCCTCGGTTGCTCCCCTTTTGTCCTTTGTCTTTAATACCTTGGCCCGTTGCTCCTTCTCCATTCATGAGGGTAGCTGAGCCCTCCTGTCTTTGCCACTGCCTTAAGTGCAGTGGTTGAGCTCTCTTCTCAGCCGCTTCAGGTACTGTTTCCTTTGACTTCCTTGTTCCGATATAGCATCTTTTCCTGTAGCTGCGAGGCCCTGCTCCAACAAGAGGCAGTTCACCGAACTCATATATGCAAGGTTCATTAAATCATCAAGGTCTCCATATGGTGCCCGGGTGTTGTTTCAGGGGAAGAAGGACACAACTGAGTTACGAATGTGCTTGGACTACTGAATGTTAAACAAGCAAACGATTAAGAACCGGTATCCTCTTCCATTGGTGGTTGATTGTTTTCATAAATTGGCTAAGGCACGAGTGTTTTCAAACATGGATTTGAGACAAGGGTACTACCAAGTGTGGATTGCGGAAGGTGATGAGTACAAGACTACATGTGTGACAAGGTATGGGAGTTTTTATTTTCTTGTCATGCCATTTGGTTTATGTAACACCCTGGCTACGTTCTACACGTTGATGAATGATGTGCTGCAGTCATTTTTGGACAAGTTGGTTGTGGTGTATCTAGATGACATAGTGGTCTACAATGAGATGTTGGAATATCACAGGAAGCATTTGAAAGAGGTTTTCGATGCATTGTTGGAGGACCAGCTTTACTTGAAAGATTCCAAGTGTTCATTTGGCCAATAAGAGAACCAGTTCTTGGGCCATCGAATTGGCCATGGGGAGATTCGAATGGATGACAGCAAAGTTGTTGTGATACAGGATAGGGAAGAGCCATAGACAGTACATGAAGTACAAATTTTTCTGGGGTTGGCTAACTATTATTGCAGGTTTGTTGAAGGATATTCAAATATTGCAGCCCCGCTTACAGATGTGTTGAAAAAGAGTAAAGTATTGAAGTGGTCAGAAAGGTGTCATGCTGCATTTGATGAGCTAAAACGCAGGCTTGCAACCGCACCAATTTTATGGTTTCCTGACTTTGAAAAGGACTTTGAATTCTAAACGGATGTGTTGATGCAAGAGGGACATCTCATTGCGTATGAGAGTCACAATCTCCAGGACCGTGAGAGGAGATATCCAGTTCATGAGAAAGAGATGATGGCTACTATACATTGCTTAAGGATGTGGAGGCACTACTTGTTGGGAAAATTGTTCATTGTGAAAATGGACATAATAGTAACAAGTTATTTTTCCACGCATCCCAAGATCTCGCTAAATGTTGGAGCAGGGTCCTGCAGCTACAGAAGAAGCTTCCAGTTTAGCGGATAAATAGTTTTGGCAGAGAGGAGATAAGATGGAGCTACGACGCCGTAGCATGTTTCTAGCTACAGAGCAGAGCTGGAAACCGTGACTTTTAGGGCAGAGAAGTCAAGGAAAACGACAGTACCTGAGCGGCCGAGAAGAGAGAGCTCACCCACTGCATTGAAGACAGCGGTGAAGATAGGAGGGCTCAGCTACCCTCGTAAAGGAAAAGGAGAAACAAGGCTAAGGTATTGAAGACAAAGGATAGAAACATGGAAGTGGTGCACAGTACCCATGGTCAGCACCGAGAAGCATGGAAGACTGCAAAGAGCTGTGGTGTGACGGAAAGCGGCTACCTCAAGTATAGATATGTCGACTGTCACTAGTTAGGGTTTTGGGTTACTGTTGGCATAGGCCCACAATGTTGTAATGTTTACAGTTTAATGTATGTATGCATTATTCAGTTTACAGCACTATAGAAGATAAATGCAAGTTGAAGTCCCTAAGTATTTTGAGTAAGATTTTATCTACACTTCATCCCAGTTAGTTAAGCATCGCAGAGTTAAGCAACCTTGTATATTGAGTCCCGTAAGTTGGAAATGAGTAGCACTGAGTACGCTGAGCCGCAGTGGTAGGATATCGCAAGGAGGTGATATCGCACCAGCAGAGGGGCTGTGGTGCACTGTGGTTGATAATCAGCGTAGGAAGGATTTATGTGTTGCCTGAGGTGCGGTGATGTGATAAGGACTAGAGTCGTTGCAAGTAAGAGGAAGTTGCGCGTCACAGATAGAGAGAGATCCCGCAGGCTAGAAGAGCTGCGAGACACCGAGGCTGCCACAGAACCTGGTCGAAGACACTTGAGTCTTTTGGCCAACCCATTAGAATCACTTCAGGTGAGACTTCAGGCTGCTCTGTGGTCTGTCGCCGAAAGGGCCAGTGAGCTAGGGGTGTTGTTGGTTAATTACAGTAAACCCAGGTCTGCCCATGCAAACCAACAAATGCTTCCGTTGTCGGTTTTGAACAAACTGAGCATTGATGTTCTGGTGGCGGCCTACTAGAGACGAACTCAATGAGTGGGTTTGGTCTAACCAGAAAGAGTTTGCTGAACGAGAGAACAGGAGTCCTAAACTGATTACAGAGGCCTGCTTACAAAAACATATCATTACAGACCTGCATGCGATATTTTTTGCGACCTTTGGGAACGAGATTTACGACTAGTTATCAAAGTTGACTTATACAAGCATATTCAAGAAGAAAAGAGACATTATCTGGACACCGGAGCTGATTCAGACCGTGAAGAACCTTGATAATCCCCTCACAATGACAGTAGACTTCTGGCTTGCGAGTGTGCTAGAAGGCTTCGTCACAGAGTTTACAGTCGACCAGAGAAAAATCTTCAGTGAGGCTGAGCGCTACTTCTTCAAAGGATATCGCGGTAAGTACCTAAAATATTTAAACTTGTCCATTAAGATATTATTACATGAAAAAGGAACAATGGATCTAGTTTCAGATGAATAAGTAAAGATAGTAATGTCACAAGAGTTTGAAAGTGATTTTGATGACATTGGACATACACGTAGTGGAAAGAAGTATAAAGTAGATTTCAGATCTCCCATCTTTGAAGACATTTCAGATAATACTAGACAACAGAGTCATAGTACTACAGAAGGAACAGAAGGGGGTATCCCTTACCACCCTTACACCCCACAGAAATAGATCGGGACTCAGAGAAATCCCATAGGAACTCCATCCAGTACCTCGCAGATAGTACCTACCACCGCTACATCACCTTCACCCATACTGTCGAGTGGTAGTAACGCAACAAATCAACACCCATCACATATAAATAGAATGGGGGATGATATGAAGCTACCTATTTTTAAGGGTACAGGGGCAGAGGACCCGGAGCAGCATTGGTATCTATGTGAAGCCATGTGGACCATTAAAACCATCAATGATGATACCATTAAACTTGTACAGTTGGTCACCACGCTAAGAGATCGAGCCTTAACATGGTATATGAAGTATACCACAGTACCCAGAACACTTGTACAGATCAAGACAGCCATGATTAAAGAGTTTAAGAAACCTCAGTCTGAGTCACAGTGCATTACAGAGCTCAAAGATATCAAACAGCTACCTACAAAGTCAGTGTGGGACTTTGATCAGAAATTCAAAGCCCTTATAGACCAAGTCAGCTTTGAGTTTGCACCGGAGCAGCATAAAGAATGGTTTATTGCAGTGCTTCTCCCTCACATCAAACTGCCATTAATGCAGCAGAAACTCTATATGCGAGATGACACATTGGAGATGGCAATGAAACTAGAGGCTTCACCTCTAGCAGAAACCAGCACAAACATGACAAATCTACAAAACCAGTTGGCTAATCTCACGTTATAGTTGCATGAGATTAAGAAAGGAAAGGAGTTTGTGCAAGACATATGGTGTGTAAGGTGTAAAGCACAAGGCCATACTAAAGACAACTATCTAGTCTTTGTAGAATATATAGAGACAGGGGCTCCAAACCCCTTACCACAGACCCATGGGCCATGGTGTGAAATATGCAAAATGCGAGGACATCTACCTCAGCAGTGCCCTCTACTTCAGAAGTACGTGTAGACATTGTTGATTGCATGGGCAGACCCGGGTTTACTGTAATCAATCAACAACACCCCTAATCCACTGGCCCTTTTGGCGACAGACCGCAAAGCGGCCTGAAGTCTCACCCGAAGTGAATCTAATGGGTTGGAAAAGACTCAAGTGTCTTGGACCAGGTTCTGTGGAAGTCCTACTGGTGCTGCGCAGCTCTTCAGGCTGCGGGACCTCCTACTGGGTGGGTGCGTTACGCACTCTCTCCGTCGCGCAGTCCTTCTCACCGCAGCTTCCCTACCCTCGCGCGCACCGCACAGGGTCTTCCCTCGTCTCACTCCTTCTGCCTTCTCACAATATCTCCTTCCTTATCGCATCGCTGCGCACCACAGGACAAACAACCCCTTCTCAACGCCAGACCCTCAACTCGCAGTATTGAGCACCGCAGCTTCTCTGCCGGTGCGATATCACCTCTCTGCGATATTCTACCTCCACGACTTGCGCTCTAACCTTGGTTGCATCGACGGGCGAAGTTCGACTCCTAGGAAGTTATATTCCACTTAAACAGTCATTTAGAAACAATATAAGGGAGCCTTTACGCAACTTACTGAAATACTTCATTTACTTTAATCCCCAAGTACTACTGTAAGCTGAGCAATACATACATTCATTGACTGCAACTAATCTCATAAGCATAATACCCAGTAACAGTAAACAAATGCAGTCACATTCATACAACACATAACGCGCGGATTTAACGTGGTTCACCCCCAGGATGGGAGTTACGTCCACCAAACTGTGCTTCTATTATCTATCTTTAGGGAAGTTGGCACAGTCTGTTGCACTGCATATGCAGCGCGAGATCTCCTCTAGATCTCTGGCCTTTTTCTATCTCTATACTGCCTTTCTTACAACATATCCTTCCCTCTCTGTTCTCTCTCTGGATGGTTACATACAGACTCGAATGAATCACAGACAAGCTAGGTGTCTGGATCGTTACAACACAGTCTGTCTGACTGACTCCTGAACCTACTTCAAAAGTATTCAACTAATCAACTAAGGAATCAACCTCTGAACTAACCAACCCTTTTACAATACAAAATGCAAGCTTTTATAGGCAACCCGAAGGTCATGCCCTTACAACACTGTGGGCCTGTCCCAACAGTAAACCCATACCCTAATTAGTGACAGTCGGTCCTCTCTGTCCTTGAGGTAGCCGCTTCCCGTCACACTGCATCTTTCTGCAGTCTTCCATGCTTCCCGGCACTGATCATGGGTACTATGCACCGCTTCACCTGTTCTCTCTCTGGCCTTTGTCTTTAATGCTTGAGCCTCGTTGCTCCTTCTTCTTTATGAGGGTCGCTGAGCCCTCCTATCTTCCACCGCTGCCTTTAATGCAGTAGTTGATCTTTCTTCTCTTGGCCGCTCAGGTACCGTTTCCTTATAGACTTTTCTATCTCAAAAGTCAATGTTTCCGGCTCTGCTCTACAGCTGGAAACACGCTACAGCGTCGTAGCCTTTCCTTCTCCTCTTTCCGCCAAAACTTTACTTTTCCGCTAAACTAGCAGCTTCCTCTGTAGCTGCGAGACCCTACTCCAACAGTCCCCTAACACTCACTTGTGGCTCGCCCCCGAGCCACTACCAGCAGGTGTCTCTTGTTGTAGCTTCTCCTTCGCCTCCTGCGAAGTTTTCTGCAACTTACCCGGAAGTTTTGCAACTTCATTCTTCATTACCTCGGCACGTTCCCTCTGGAGTTTCAGTAACTTAGTTCGCTGGGCTCTCTTATCCTGTCTGCCCATAGTGACGGTTTCGCCGCCTTTGCCAGTTCTCCTCTGAGAACGCTCTAGTGTTCGAGAAGTGCACCACAGATATCCTTTCCTCTTGTTGTAGGTTAGAACTTTTATCACAAGGAAAATCTGTGTCTGCCAGCCTTCTCAAACATTTCATTCAGACTGGAGCCTGGCATATGGGGGGAATGCAACCCATGAGTTCCGTTCCGCGAACAAGCCTTTGTCCTCGTTCTGGAAGTCTCCCCTCCACTGGATTTGCATTCCTCGCCCACTTCTCTTCTCTTCGAAGTGGTCCAGGTCCATATGCTGCCTTGGATCCTCAGGGTTCTGTTTTGCCTTTTCTTGCTCAGCAACCCTCTCCAAGCATGCACACTACCTCTGATCTATGACAACCATATGTTGTTTCTTTACCTTAGGAATCTTTTGTTCTTCGGCTAGCTGGTCAGATAGGTCAGCGATTTTCTCCCATTGCTTTCTTTTTCTGATTTTTACTTTCTTTCCAACGGGAGATTTCTTCTCACCATTCTTCCGCTCCACTTTCTTATCTTCAGTGGTCGGCTCGTCTTTCTTCTTCTCTTGGGCAGAGCTTTTGATGACACCCTCGGCATCCCGTACTGGGCTCTTCCTCCAGGGGGGCTTTTTGAGTTTCAGTGCTTCTAATTTCACAACCTTGGGTGGCGTCGTCATGGCAACCACACAGTCAGTACGTTCTGTCCGAATTTGCTTCTAAGGGTTCGTCCTCGGGCAGAACCCACTTGGCTAAATCTACTGGGCGTGCAATGGCTTCTAGCTCTGGGAGTCACTGTACTCTGTAACTGGATTGGCTAATACTGCACAGGGGATACTCAGGGCTGCTCTATATGGCGCTCGGATGTTTGCAAATGTGACTCCCGTACCTGGGTAGTTCCTATATTTATGGCGAGTCAACGCTCCCGGATGGAGCGGTCATCCCGGTAAAACCCGTCGGACTTAATTATTGCGTGGATAAGACCATGCCCGTCATTTCGATCCTCAATCAATGCGGAAATCTGCTCACGTGCTGCTCGAATTGTGCGTGCTCAGGTGCCGGTCTTGTCAAAGATTTTGTCAAATCTAGAAACTTAATGAGGCCTGCCGCCAAATCTACGGTAAGGGATACCGGTCATTTCCTCATTAACTGCCTGTCAGACCGTGACTTG
>LPNX010286984.1:44844-85672 GCA_001517045.1 Pseudotsuga menziesii
CATTGGAAATGGGTCATGAAGTGATGCATCGTTGAGTTTTCACAGATCAACACAGATGCTGATGTCTCCTTTTGTTTTCTTCTCTTGCACGACCATAGGGCTAACCCATTCGCTTTCCTCTACTGGCTCAATGATGCCTGCTGCTAGCATTTTATCGATTTTGTCCTTAACTTTTGCTTTGTAGCGTGGATTCAATCTATATGGGCGCTATTTTACTGGTCTAGCATCCTCCTTCAATGGTATCCTCATGACTCCCAGGTCTCCTACTATTCCCTTCATCTCCATGAATTTGGTGGGGAATAGGTCCTGATAGTCGTGTAGCAAATCTGCAATCTGTCCGACTGTTTCATCATTCCAGTAGTCTCCAATAGAGGCAAACTTAGGTTCTTCATCTGTGCCAATATTAACCTTTTTAATCTTAACAGGTTCAGTTATTGCTGGAATCTCTAGCTGTGGTCCCTCCACATCGCGAGTGCCTTCTGATTCGGGAATGTTAGTGTTGCGAGGATCTTCATCCGCCTCCTCTGGTTCTGCTGCAAAATTATAGCATTCCAACGCCTCTTTGAGCCGGCTGGTCCACTCAGGTTGGACTGGTACTGAGATAGTGCGATCCTCGAAAATCTTTGTCTTGATTATGTCTAGGGCCTGGGAAACGCTTGGATGTTCTGACTCAAATGTGAAGGTGAGCAGGAAACTGTCTGTCATAAGTGACCATGTGGTTGTTCCCTTGCGCAGCTCGGTCTCTGTATACCAATTCCTTGGAATTGTGTCCAATGTGTGAATGAATCTGTGAACCCATTCATCCTATGGAATGTCCAACCAGTTCTGTTGACATGTCTGAATGTGTACCCTGGGGTCAGTTTCTCCTGTGTACTTCTGCTGAACATACTCTCTGTCATCAGAGAATCTGATGGCCATCAGTCTTTTTATGTTATCCCATGATGCGATATTCTCTTTATGCGCATACCACCATCTTGCAGGTGTAGCTCGAACTGCAAGGTCCATAGCTGCGGTCCTCTGCTCCTGAGGAATTTGTTGCTCAATTTGTTCCAAGAACTCCTGGATATCCGTCAGACCATGATAGGATGGGATCTCATTGATTTCTGCGCCTATCCATCGCAGCGACTTACTTATAAACGCACATCTGCGTGATGAAACTTCATACAGTCTATTCTGCCAGTTTTCTAAGTCGACATCAGAATCCGATGCGCATGAACTATCGCATTGCCAACTAATATGCCCTTCTGCGGTGGGATTTATATAATCATTCTGGTTTGCAGTCACCTGGTAGAGATTATCGATGTTATATGCCTCCTCTTCTGCTCTGATAGGTTCAACGTATCTAGGGCCCTGGAGAGGGTCCAATGGTGCGATGACCCGGATCTGCGCATCTTCAAAGGTCATTTGTCTTTTCTTTAGGTCAATGACAGCCTTGCTAGCGATCTCCCAATCAATGCTTAGTAGTGCTGGATAAGGTCGACTGTCGCCAATGATTTCTATAACCTCGAAGTCCACAAAAGTACGAAATCCATCAATATCAACTGGCACCTGTGGTATTCAACCCAATGGTGACACCCGCTGCTGATTAGTTAGTCTTAGGTGGATAGGAGATAGAGCTAACTGAGGGTGACCCATCTGTTCCCATGTTTGCTTAGTTAGAACATTGACCTCTGATCCTAGGTCTAAGACAACCTCATCCATTTCAAACTCGCCAATCTGCGCTGTGAATTTCATCTCTCTTCCTGTCCTTGCATGTCTGGTAATGTTATGGACAGCGCGGTGTGCACTGCCCGAAAGAGATGGTTGCTGACACTGGTCTATCATGCGCTGTAGCTCACCGACAGCTTTGTCATTTCTCAGGAATTTCATGCAGCTGTGCAGGAAGGATTGTACACTTCCTGTCGATTCCTCCTCGTCGCATCTTCCCGATGTGGTAGCCTGCTGTTCCTGCTCAGGGCTCCTGTCACTATAGGTTTGCTATGGTACGCCTCTAAATGGCGGTACCTGAGATCCTGATGGGGTTGGTTCATCAAAGAAAGCCTTGGCTTCATGAAATGTTTCTTTATTATTTTGTAAGTCTAATGGTGTTGTTTTACTAGGGGCTTTGCGTACCCACCCCTGACTTGCGTTCTTTCCGTTCTCCTGCGATGTGCCACTAGTGGAAGCACCGCTTCGAGTCACGATATTGACGCTTGGTTCTGGTTCCTTCGGTTCAGCAGCAATAAGCTGGATGTTCTGGTGTGCTGCTGGCTTAGGGTCTTTCATCCTAGCGATCAGGATAGGACATTATTCAATGGTATGATCATAGGATTTGCAGTAGTTACAAGTAGTAGTAGCGTTCTGACAGTCCCTAGCATAGTGTCCTACAGTTCCACAGTTATAACAAGTGACTGGTCCACGGCCTTGGCCAAATCCCCCTCCTCGGCCAAAGCCTCCTCCTCGGCCTCTTCCTCTGAATCCTCCTCCACGGCCTCCATAAGTCCGATCCGGTGGTTGTCCTGCTGCTTGACCCTGTGTGTTAGCTTGGACTCTGTACACATCATGCTATCTCTCTGACATGAGATCATAAGCTCGGCAGTCCTGTTGATCATGCCCGATAGATTTACAGAAAATACAATACAGGTTCTTAGGTGTTTGTACGTACTTCTGAAGCAATGGGAATTGCTGAGGTGGGTGTCCATGTGCTTTACATATTTCACACCATGGCCCTTGTGTTCTTGGTAAGGGGATAGGGGCCCCTGATGCTAAATAGTCTGCAAATACTGGACAGTTGTCTTTACTATGGCCATGTGCTCTACACTTTATGCACCACCTGTCTTGCATAACCTCTTTTCCTTTTTTTAGTTCGTGTATCTGTAACGTGAGGTTGGTCAACTGGTTCTGTAGGGTTGTCATGCCTGTGGTAGTCTCCGCTAGAGGTGAAGCCTCTAGTTTCATTGCCATCTCCAGTGCTTCATCTTGGGTAGTGAGTTTCTGCTGCCTTAGTGGCATTCTGATATGAGGGAGCAGTGCTGCAATAAACCATTCCTTATGCTGCTCTGGTGCAAAATCAAAGCTCACTTGGTCTATGAGGGCTTTGAACTTCTGGTCAAAGTCCCATACTGATTCTGATGGAAGCTGCTTAATATCCTTAAGCTCTGTAATACACTGAGATTCAGACTTAGGTTTCTTAAACTCTTTGATCATGGCGTTCTTGACCTGGGCAAGCGTCTTGGGTAATGTAGTGTACTTGATGTACCATGTCAAGGCTCTATCTCTGAGTGTGGTGACTAACTGTACAAGTTTAAGGTTATCATCGTTGATCGTTTTAATGGTCCACATGGCTTCACATAGGAACCAATGCTGTTCCGGGTCTTCTGCTCCTGTACCTTTAAAAGTAGGCAGCTTCATTTCATCTCCCATTCTATTCCTCTGTGGTGGATTCTGACTGACTGGGGTACTACCACTCAGCGGTGTAGGTGAGGTTGTTGTAGCGGGAGTAGGTACTCTCTGTGAACTACTGGATGGTGTACCTACGGGGTTATTCTGAGTTCCAGTCTGTTTCTGCGGGGTATAAGGGTGGTAAGGTATACCCTCCTCAGATTCTTCTGTAGTGCTAGGACTCTATTGTCGAATACTGTCTGAACTATTCTCGAATATTGGAGATCTGTGGCCTACCTTATACTTCTTTCCGCTATGTGTTCTTCCAATGTCGTCTAAATCACTTTCAAATTCTTGTGACATTACTATCTTTACTTATTCATCTGAGACTAAATCCATTCTTCCTTTTTCATATAGCAGCATCTTAAGGGATAGGTTTAGAGATCTTAGGTACTTACCACGATATCCACTGAAAAAGTATCGTTCAGCTTCGCTGAAGCTCTTTCTCTGATCAACTGCAAATTCTGTAACAAAACCGTTTAGCACGCTGGTGAGCCAAAAGTCCACTGCTCTCGTAATCGGATTGTCAAGGTTCTGCACGGTCTGAATCAGCTCCGGTGTCCAGACAATGTTTCTTTTCTTCTTGAATGTGTTGCTAGCTGTCAGCTTGGATAGCTAGTCAAAAAGATCGTTTCCGTAGGTTGCAAAAAATATAGCGTGTATGTCTGAAGCGATATGCTTTACTAGCCAGTCTTCTGTGCTCAGTTTAGGGCTTCGGTTTTCTTTCTTGGCAAACTCCCTTAAATTTGAATCCAGCCACTGGTGGAACTCTTCCCTGGTAGGGTGCCAACAAAACATAGACTCCTAGTCATTTAAACTGGCAACGGAACCATTTGTTGATTGCATGGGCAGACTCGGGTTTACTGTAATCAATCAACAACACCCCTAATCCACTGGCCCTTTCGGCGACAGACCGCAAAGCGGCCTGAAGTATCACCCGAAGTGAATCTAATGGGTTGGAAAAGACTCAAGTGTCTTGGACCAGGTTTTGTGGCAGTCCTACTGGTGCTGCGCAGATCTTTAGGCTGCGGGACCTCCTACTGGGTGGGTGCGTTGCGCACTCTCTCCGTCGCGCAGTCCTTCTCACCGCAGCTTCCCTACCCTCGCGCGCACCGCACGGGGTCTTCCCTCGTCTCACTCCTTCTTCCTTCTCACAATATCTCCTTCCTTATCGCATCGCTGCGCACCGCAGGACAAACAACCCCTTCTCAACGCCAGACCCTCAACTCGCAGTATTGAGCACCGCAGCTTCTTTGCCGGTGCGATATCGCCTCTCTGCGATATTCTACCTCCACGACTTGCGCTCTAACCTTGGTTGCGTCGACGGGCGAAGTTCGACTCCTAGGAAGTTATATTCCACTTAAACAGTCATTTAGAAACAATATAAGGGAGCCTTTATGCAACTTACTGAAATACTTCATTTACTTTAATCCCCAAGTACTACTGTAAGCTGAGCAATACATACATTCATTGACTGCAACTAATCACATAAGCATAATACCCAGTAACAGTAAACAAATGCAGTCACATGCATACAACACATAACGCGCGGATTTAACGTGGTTTACCCCCAGGATGGGAGTTACGTCCACCAAACTGTGCTTCTATTATCTATCTTGAGGGAAGTTGGCACAGTCTGTTGCGCTACATATGCAGCACGAGATCTCCTCTAGATATTTGGCCTTTTTCTATCTCTATACTGCCTTTCTTACAATATATCCTTCCCTCTCTGTTCTCTCTCTGGCCTTTGTCTTTAATGCTTGAGCCTCGTTGCTCCTTCTTCTTTATGAGGGTCGCTGAGCCCTCCTATCTTCCGCCGCTGCCTTTAATGCAGTAGTTGAGCTTTCTTCTCTCGGACGCTCAGGTACCATTGCCTTATAGACTTTTCTATCTCAAAAGTCAATGTTTCTGGCTCTGCTCTACAGCTGGAAACGCACTACAGCGTCGTAGCCTTGCCTTCTCCTCTTTCCGCCAAAACTTTACCTTTCCGCTAAACTAGCAGCTTCCTCTGTAGCTGCGGGACCCTACTCCAACAGACACCTAAGAAATTATACTGCATCTTCTGCAAGTCTGTAGGCCATGATGAACATGATTGCCGAGCCTATGATCTCATGGTAGGAGCAAAGCAAGATATGTACAGAGTCCAATCAAAACCATAGGGTCCAGCAACAAGACCACAGCATGATCCGGCTTATGGTGGCCATGGAGGAGGATTCAGAGGACGAGGACACGGAGGAGGCTTTGGCCATGGAGAAGGCTTTGGTCATGGTCGCGGACCAGTTACTTGCTACAACTGTGGAGTTGTAGGAAATTATGCTAGAGACTGTCAGAGTCCCACCACTACATGTAACTATTGCAAATCTTATGATCACACTATAGAGGAGTGTCCTACATTGATAGCTAAGATCAGAGAACCTAAGCCAGCAGCACACCAAAACATCCAGCTTATTACTGCTGAGCAGGAAGAGCTAGAACCAAGAGTCAACATTGTGACTCGCAGCAGTGTTTCCACCAGTGGGACATCGTCGGATAATGAAAAGAACACAGGTCAGGAGTGGGTGTACAGAGCTCCTAACAAAGCAACACCACTTGACCTGCAGAAGAATAAACAGACATTTCAGGAAGCTAAGACTTTCTTTGATGACCCTATGCAATCAACGTCGCAGGTATCACCATCTAGGGGCGTACCGCAGCAAGCACCTTGTGGCGTTAGCCCTGTACAGATATCGCAGGCTACCATATCGGGTACATGCCTTGAGGATGAGATGACAGGAAGTGTACAATACTTCCTGCAAAGCTGTTTAAAACTCGTGAGAAATGAGCAAGCTATCGGAGAAATTCAGCGCATCATAGATTAGTGTGAGCCATCTTCTTCCGTGAGCAGTTCACAGTGTGCTATTCATAATATTACGGGACATACAAGGACCGAAAGAGAGATGCGACTCACAGCACAGGTTGGAGAATTCGAAATGGATGAGGTGATCCTAGATCTAGGATCAAACGTAAATGTTCTGACTAAGAAGACATGGGAACAGATGGGTAACCCTAAGTTAGTCAGATCGCCTATTCATCTGAGATTAGCTAATCAGTAGCGAGTATCACCCCTGGGTCGATTACCGCAAGTGCCAGTTGACATTGACGGAGTTCGCAGCTTCGTGGAATTTGAAGTTATAGAAATCATTGGCGACAGTAGACCATATCCAGCACTACTAGGCATTGATTGGGCGATCGGTAACATGGCCATTATCGACCTAAAGAGAAGACAAATGACCTTTGAGGACGCGTAGATCCGAGTCATCGCACCGTTGGATCCTTTTCAGGGTCCTAGATATATTGAACCTATCCAAGCAGAGGAAGAGGCACATAACATGGAGAGCCTCTATCAGATGACCACAAACCAGAGCGACTACATCAATCCAACTATGGAAGGGAACATTAGTTGGCGATGCGACAGCTCATGCGCATCAGATTCAGATGTTGGTCTAGAGAATTGGCAAAATAGACTTCACGAAGCCTCAGCGCGTAGATGCGCATACTTGACTAAGTCACTGTGATGGATTGGTGCAGAGATCAATGAGATTCCACCGTTTCATGGTCTAACGGATATCCAGGACTTTCTCAAGCAGTTTGAACAACAAATTCCTCATGAGCAGAGGATCACAGCTATGGGCCTTGCAGCACGAGCCACACCTGCAAGATGGTGGTGTGCACATAAGGAGAATATCGCATCATGGGATGATATTAAGAGATTAATGGCGATCAGATTTTCTATCGACAAAGAATATGTCCAGCAGAAGTACATAGGAGAAAGTGACCCCAGATCACATATTTAGGCATGCGAACAGAATTGGTCAGACATTCCTAAGGATGAATGGGTTCACTGATTCATTCACACTTTGGACACAGTTCCAAGAAATTGGTATACATAGATTGAACTGTGCAAGGGAACTACTACATGGCCACTTATGATAGATAGCTTTCTACTCACCTTCACTTTTGAATCTAAGTACCCAAGTGTTGATCATGCCCTAGATATAATAAAGAGTGAGATATTTGAGGATTGTATCCTACCAGCATAGACTTAGCCTAAGTGGGTCATTCAGTTAAAAGATGCGCTTGAGTGCTATAACTTTGAAGCAAAACCAGAGGATGAGGATGAGGATCCTCACAACACCAACATTCTGGAGTCAGAAGCGACTCACGATGTTGAGGGACCAAAGTTAGAAATTCCAGCAATCACAGAGCCCATCAAGATTAAAAATATCAATATTGGCACAGATACAGAACCAAAGTTTGCCTCTATTGGAGACTATTGGAATGATGAAATAGTCGAAGAGATTGCAGACTTGCTACATGACTATCAGGACCTATTTCCCACCAAGTTCACAGAGATGAAGGGAATAGTCGGAGACTTGGGAGTAATGAGGATACCATTGAAGGAGGATGCTAGACCAGTCAAGCAGCATCCATATAGATTAAATCCACGCTATAAAGAAAAGGTTAAGGATGAGATCGATAAGATGCTAGCAGCAGGAATCATTGAGCCCATAGAAGAGAGCGAATGGGTTAGTCCCATGGTCGCACAAGAAAAGAAAACTAAAGGAGACCTCACGATCTGTGTCGATCTGTGTAAAATCAACAATGCACTGTCAATGCTAGCCGATGCGATGAGCACATGGTCGGAGTTAGAAGAGCCTCCTGAGAAATCAGAAATACAGCAAAGTATTCATCAGATAGAGAATACCATAGCAACTATGAAGAAAGAAATAAAGAGCTTAGCAACTCTTCAGAAGATGAGAAGGACGAAGGAGATGAACTGCTTGCAGTAGGAAGTACAGTGGTTGAGAGCACAGGAGATACACATCAATGACCTACTTCAACCATATCAAGAGCAAATCATAGAGATAGTTGATACGGTCGAGCAGAAAGTTAGGGAGTTCACGGCCACCAGAAATGAAATTGATGTAACCAAAGATTCCAGTATTAGTCAAGCTATCCTTGACTCGGCACAAGAGCGTGTCGCGGCGATGCAGGACGAAGTCGCAAGACTTCGGGACAAGTTTCAACGGACTTCACAGGAAGCCAAGGAGAAGCTACAGCAGGAGAATCCCACTGGTAGTGGCTCGAGGAAGAGCCACAAGTAAATGTTAGGGGACTATTGCAGCAAGGTCCCGCAGCTACAAAAGAAGCTGCTAGTTTAGCGGATAGACAGTTTTGGCGAAAAGGAGATAAGATGGAGCTACGACGCCGTAGCATGTTTCTAGCTACAGAGCAGAACTGGAAACCATGACTTTTAGGGCAGAGAATTCAAGGAAGACGACACTACCTGAGCGGCCAAGAAGAGAGAGCTCACCCACTGCATTGAAGGTAGCGGCAAAGATAGGAGGGCTCAGCTACCCTCATAAAGGAAAAGGATCAACGAGGCTGAGGTATTGAAGACAAAGGATAGAAACAGGGAAGCGGTGCACAGTACCCATGGTCAGCGCTAGGAAGCATGGAAGACTGTAGAGAGCTGTGGTGTGACAGAAAGCGGCTACCTCAAGTACAGATATGCTGACTGTCACTAGTTAGGGTTTTGGGTTACTGTTGGGACAGGCCCACGGTGTTGTAATGGCGAGACCTTCCGGCTGCCTATAAAGGGATATATTTTGTATTGTAAAAGGGTTGGTTGGTTGGTTGGTTGGTTGGTTGGTCATTTTGGGGGTTGGTTCAGTTGTTAGCTTTTTTTGTAGATTGTTAGACAGTTGTAGAAGCCGAGCTCTAGTTCTGTTATTAATTGTAGTCATCTTACTGTAACCAGTAGCTGGCTCATAGAGCATGCTTGTAATGATCCGCAGGGATCAACAGAGAGGGATTCAGGGTATATTGTAAGAGGTGCAATATAGAGTAGAAAAGAGATCTAAGAGAGAAGGGCTCCAGGCTATGTGCGGAGTTACCCAGAAGATCTCAAGCTGCATATGCAGTGCAGCAGAACTGTGTTTACCTTCCCCTGAGCTATAATAGAAACACAGTTCTGTGGATGTAACTACCATCCTGGAGGTGAACCATGTTAAAATCGTGTGTTATGTGATTGATTTATGTGTTCTGTTTATTTGTTGCATCTATCAGTTATCACATGGGCCTCGTTTATAGTTTAATGTATGTATCCATTATTCAGTTTACAGCACTATAGAAGATAAATGCAAGTTGAAGTCCCTAAGTATTTTGAGTAAGAGTTTATCTACACTTCATCCCAGTTAGTTAAGTGTCACAGAGTTAAGCAACCTTGTATATTGAGTCCCGTAAGTTGGAAACGAGTAGCACTGAGTACGCTAAGCCGCAGCGGTAGGATATCACAAGGAGATGATATCGCACCAGTAGAGGGGTTGTGGTGCACTACGGTTGAGAATCAGCGTAGGAAGGAGTTACGCATTTCCTGAGGCGCGGTGATGCGATAAGGACTAGAGTCATCGCAAGTAAGAGGAAGTTGCGCGTCGCAGATAGAGAGAGATCCCGCAGGCTAGAAGAGCTGCGAGACACCCAGGTTGCCACAGAACCTAGTCAAAGACACTTGAGTCTTTTGGCCAACCCATTAGAATCACTTCGGGTGAGACTTCAGGCTGCTCTGCGGTCTGTTGCCGAAAGGGCTAGTGAGCTAGGGGTGTTGTTGGTTAATTACAGTAAACCCGGGTCTGCCCATGCACACCAACACCAAAGTAGTCAAGGTGGCAATACTTCTTGGAAAAGTTTGATATGATTTTGGAGTATAGAATGGGCAGGTTGAATGTTCTTGCAGATGTGTTGAGTAGGAAGGCTCAATTAGCAACATTGAGTGAGCAATTGCTTGAACCGATAGTGCAGGTTGTTTCTGATTTGCGGTTGTGGATTAGGGAGACTTTGAGGGAGGACCCTACGGTAGTTTGCATTTTGGTGCAAATAAAAAAAGGAGAAATGAC
Organism: Pseudotsuga menziesii; assembly: GCA_001517045.1. Taxonomy (NCBI): domain Eukaryota; kingdom Viridiplantae; phylum Streptophyta; class Pinopsida; order Pinales; family Pinaceae; genus Pseudotsuga; species Pseudotsuga menziesii. Next base: position 55,200 of record LPNX010286984.1, read on the forward strand.
CTAGTTTAAAGAGAAAGATGGACTACTTTACTATGATGAGTGGTTGTATGTGCCAAAAACTTCAAAGAATAGGAAGGAGTTGTTGAAGGAGTGTCATGATTCAGTTTGGGAAGGACACCCAGGGCAGCATAGAACTCGTACATTGGTTGAGAAGAGTTTCTATTGGAAACATCTTTGTCAGGATGTTGAAGAATTCATTCGTACTTGTCTTATTTGTCAGCAAGACAAGTCAAGTTCACAAAAGAAAGTGGGCTTGCTGCATCCATTGCCGATGCCAGAAAGACCTTGCATTTGCATCTCGATGGAATTCATCACACAACTACAGGAAGCACAGGGGAACAATGGGATATTCGTGGTGGTTTATCGGTTCTCCAAGTATGCTACCTTTGTGCTGATGAAGTCGCAATGCAAAGATGTGGATGTGGAAAAGTTATTTTTCAGACATGTGGTTAAGTACTGGGGCTTACCATTGATTATAGTGTCAGATCAAGATGTACGGTTCACAGGCAAGTTTTGTCCTGCGTTGTTCAAGTTGCTTGGAACACAGTTGCTTAGGATTTCAGGCTTTCATCCAAAAACGGATGGACAGACGGAGAGAGTTAATGAAATTTTGGAAAAGCTACTTGAGGCACTATGTACAAGTTGATCAGAAGAATTGGCCACAGCTGTTGGACGCAGCTCAATTTAGTTACAATATGTTCATAAGTTCTGCGACAGGTTATAGTCCATTCGAGTTGGAAACTAGGTAGAATCCGGTGACTCCACAGGTTGTTGTGATAGGTGAAGTGGGGCTTAGTCTAGCTGTGGTTGAATTTATGTTGGCATGGAAAGAAAAATTCAAAATGGCTAAGACCCATTTGGAAGGAGCTACCGAGAGAGTGAAAAAGTGGGCTAACAGGAAATGCAGACATGAATATTTTTAGGCGGGAGAAAGGGTACTTCTTAGACTTGGAAAAGAACAGTTCGTTCCTCCAAAGGGCTTGGCAAGATTCTTGGTGTGGAAATATGACAAACCCTTTGAAATTCTGGAGAAGGTAGGTAAGGTGGCTTACAAACTCAGACTTCCCAAACATTTTCAGGTGTATCACCCATTTTTTCATGTGATCTAGTTAAAACAGTGTAGAGTAGATGTGGATGAACCAGAACAACATGTTCCTACTAGAGCTCCTATGATGATTATGGATAGACCATATCAGGAGGTGGAGGCTATCTTGAGACACAGGTCCAATTGGTAAGGTAAAGATTCATGGTTGGAATACTTTGTCAAGTGGTGAGGCTTTTCGGATGAAGAAAACAACTCAGAGTGGAAGAACATGCTTTGGAAGGCAGAAGACTTGGTCAAGGCGTTTTAGGAAGAGCTTGGTCTACCTCCACGGTAGAATCCACAAAATTCACGTCACCAAGAAGGTGTCAAGTTGGGTGGGGGATCCTATTATGGCCCCATCATGAAGATCACTTAAGAGTGGTAAGTGTGCTCCTGGGATGCTTTAGGAGGTGAGTGCACCCCTTGGGATGACACCTTGGCACACATCCGCGGAAGCCTAAGTGAATGGGCAGTTGTGTGTTGGTTTGGCACACAAGATAAGGCAAGCGAATGGGCGAGAATTAGCGTGGAAAGGTGGTAAGCGGTTGCGAGAGCAGGAGAGCTTGGATGAACAGATGGATGGAGTGTTGGACGTGAGCTCTGAAGAAGGGTGTGTGGCCACCTTTGTTGTGGGCACTCACCGCTTAGCGTGACACTATAAAGCACTTCACCACATGACTTGGGTTACACTTCACCTTAGCGCACGGACCGATGGAGTGGCATGGTGTTCGGCCCTGAAATTGTCTTTTATAATGATGTTATTTACAATAATATCCTGGCGTATTTACCAAAATCTAATACATTTATCTTTAATTTGTCTATCTTTTACTATGTTTTCATCAATTATAACTTATAAATGAAAAAGAAGCTTAATTCATCATTTTTTATGTGTTATTGCATTTAGTGCACATTTTGGCACTCCATCCAGCCCCTTGTTTCAGTCCTGTTACCACCTAAGTTGTACTTAGTGGTTTTTATCAAGTGATCCCGGTGAACCGAACAGGGTTAACTTGTTCGGACTTCAAAAATACCTTCGGAAGTACTTCTAGGAAGTGCTTGTTGTATCATATCACATGTTCATACCCCATGAGGGAATTGTAATAAATGTTCTAGCATGATAGTGTCTATAAAAGAATCGGTCTCTTAGACTTCATTTGTCAATCCAATCAGCCCAGGGTGTTTCTTCCCTTGGTTATTATTGGTTGTTGAACAAACGACTGATAATTTCTGAGTTTTTCACTCCATACCTCCAAAATTGGGGTGGTCGTCTTGGCATTTGTTCCTATTGAGGTTATTAGATTCTATGTGTCAATGTGTAAGCATGCTAGACATATTTTTTGAGTCATATGAACATGTCTAAGTCCCCCTAGGTGTTTTTCAATTTTTCAATTTTTTAGTTTTTTCAGTGTTTTTTATTAAATTTTAATTTTTCCAAAACTTAGGCTATTTTTTAATAGTTTAATTGGAAAAATTGAGTCTGTAATAAAAGTGGGCCAAATAATCGGTTTCAGTCATGTAGGTGCTCATTTTCAAGCTAAGAGCACCATGTAAACACATGGACCCACTCTTTCCTAAGTTTTGTGTGATCTTCCATCACTCAAGTTAGAAAGCCCCAAAAATCAATTATTGATTATTTTAATTAATAAATTGATGAATAATGGAGCAAATCCAAAATCAATAACTCAATGGATTCTCAACTGATTTGACTGAAATCAATCAAATCTGGAGCAGATTGACTGGATCTGACAAATCCTTGACTAAAGGATGGGATCAAATCAGATCCAGAGCTGCTCTACAGTGGTCTTCATGGGGAATTGTGGCCTCCCTCTCTCCTCAACACCTTTTGGCTCTCCTGGATGCTCTGTGGGCCGATGTGTCAGTGTATGGGTTGATGTGTCAACCAGATCAGGCCCCTGGTTCACAAGTAGGCTCAGTTCAACCTCAGTTCTGCATTGATGAACTATCCATCAGATGATTTCACTTGATTCCATGAGGAATTGCACCCCCCCTGGGCTAGATGTCCTGCAAATTGTATATATCTAGGCACATCCTCCTCTTCCAAGCTAGTTAGAACTGGATTGAGGTGTTGTTGCTCTTGTACTGTATCGTTTTTTCATTCTGGAATAAAGAAGATTTGGAGGAAAGATCTATGGTGTAATGCTCTTCATGTGTGGATGTTGATTGTCAAATGCTTATGAGGTATAATCTGCTTTTGTTTATCATTGCTTTGCTGGTTAATTGTTGGCCTTGAAGGAGAGAGCTCCCTCCTATTAGGGTAAGAGTTTATTCTAGTTTTATTTATGCTCTTACTACTGCTTTTTCTAGATATATTGGATTTGTATGTATTTTAAGTTTAATTGCATGCTTTCCAATCATCTCTTTCGGCAGCACCTATGTTTTAACCATCTGTTTGTGCAAGGGTTTTCAAGTTGCAGGTGATCTCGCTGGTAGAATAGGTTGAGCTGGTTTGAATCTTCCTCATATTCAGTATCTTATGAATGACATAGTCCCTCAGTGTTCCACCAAATGAGAATCCAAATCCCAACATTCCCAGGCTTCAAACACTCTCTCTCTCTCTTCCTCCTTTAAAAATTATTAAACTTTCCTCAAACTGGTTACTTTAAGGTTTCTTTTTAAATCTGATCTATCTCATCAAGAAAATAATACATAGATCTAATTAGAAATATCCCTTCAAATTTCTAGATCTTAGTTTCATTGTGCACATAAAGTTCAAATTCAAGAGATCTAGCTAAATTGCCTTAGTTTCGCAAGTAGTTTATTGAAAAATTCATAGCTTGCTGTTAAGGTAGTTTCATTTGCTGTTAAATAATTTCAATATTCTGCAATCAGTGATTTTAATTGGCTGCACAAACAGATAGCCAAGATCCCAAGGAAAGCTTGTTTTCGTTGGTTCCTTTTTCGTCGCTTTAGCTAGTTTAATTTCATTAAATTTTTGAGATAAAGTAGGCTGACCCAAAGGTACTCTTAAAGTTCTTTGGGGAATTTGTTATTCTAATTCGCTCACTTTTATTTAGTAGGTATGACATAGAAGAAAGGAATCTGCTGTCCAAAGTGGCTTTTGGAGCGCTCAAATCCCCCGAGGGGTCTCTCTTTTGTCACATAATTTGTAATTTTTTTGCATAAACTGTAATATCTTGGTTTCAGCCTGTATAAGGGCCAAGAAAGATTTGTTTTATTAGTTCTTTGATTTTGTAACCTCTGTAATGAAATCATCCTTTGAATAGGTTCTTTCGAGCCCATTCCCCATCCCCCCTGGGGGGATTCGCGTCAGTGCCATTTTCGTCGTTTTCTGCTTATTTTCTTTTACTAGAATTGATCTGATTTGCAGGGTAGTATATTTTATATTGTTGTTAATTCCATATTCCATATCTTACTTTCAAAAGTAATCATAATACTTACCCCACAATTTCCCGAGTGACCCGAAAGGGGAAAGAGATTCGTGGTAGGATTAATCAGAAAACCATATTTGTGTAGTTGTTTTATTTTTTCTATCATTTGTTTATCAACAGCTTTAAAATTAACCCCTCCTCGATTCCCCAATTGAGATCCACTTGGATCGAAAGAGGTTCTTGGAGGCTTTTCTTTTAAACAAGAACACATCTCTTAATAACTTATTAAAATTTACAAAACTCTAGTGTGTATGCTCTGCACTTGGCTGCGGTTCATCCGATCAATCAAGCTATATAAAAATCACTTGGGTGACTAGCATAATTAGGACTCACCCTCCCCAATTAACAAACCATTAGGTGAAAATCCAACACCTCGATCAAACCTTTACGGTGGAAAAATACCCAAAGGAAGCGGGAACCTACTGAAAAGTGACCTCAGGGCGTCGATCTCTGTCACACCCTAACGGGTGCATTACGAACACAGCCCCAGAGACTCCGTTTCAGTCCACATATTCCTTCCAGGTAGCCATATAGGCTTTGTTTTGGACATACTCCAAGTACTCTCGGGTATATCTGGAGTCCCCCTTTAGCCTAATTTAATCAATTCATACTTCATTTTTAACTTAAAACATACCAGGATGCAATCGCAAAACATTTATTCCAAACACATGCAAGCACACTGATTTCTTTTGACTCCATTTTTAAGGCACTGGTCTTTTTTGCTTCATATATATATTGTGTATCAAATTTGTGCTTTCGTGTGTATCTTCGTATCTTGTCATCTTGATTGTTTATAGTTAAAATATTCAAAATCCTAAATAACTGATTCAGTACAAAATCATTACACTAAGAAATCATCCTTAGTAACTTAATAGGGTCTACCCCCCTTGGCTCCATTAGGAGTTGAGCCTAAACGGAGGAGTCAAGAACAAGGTGACAGCCTTGACTCGAGACTTTCCCCCAAGGACACATCGAGTGGCTTGAAGATTCCTGCCACATGATCTAGGTGTGTGAAAAGGCGGCAACAGGTCCTAAGTTCTACACTGAGTTTTAATGGCATGTTTCTTATTAGGTTCTTGCTTTGTTTTATCCTCGCCTTCTATTTCTCACCGATCATATTGATCCTGCATATGAAAACCAATACATATTCAAGTATCAAACAAATAGATAATTGAAAAATCAATATATTAAAATCATCATTTAAGATATTCATAAATTTAAGTTGTAATAAGTTTTAAAAAACATTGATTTAAATTTAATAAGAAATGAAAATATTAAATATTAAAAACAGAAAATGATTTAAATATTAAAAATGTTGATACTTTATATAAGGGACATCGATTCAAGTTAAACATTACATGGCTTATAAAAATGAATGGTTGAAAACATAAAAGAGACCAATGAAGTATTTAACCATATTTACTGATTTTTTATATTATAGATAATTCGTTTTGTTTTTATGTATATCATACAAACTAACAGATTTATTTTATATATAGCATACAAACTAACACATTCCTTTTATGTTTTATGTAGGCCATAAAGGGATGTACAAGCACACGAATATGGAGGATTAATGCACACCGTGAAGAAAATGGAGGGGCGCAATGGAAACGTGTAGTCACAAAATGGACAGTGATGCAACCTAACCATAATTAAACCTAGTATCCAATCAATGGAATTCAGCCATGAATTAAGCTTAGTGTCCAGATCACTGTTCATCTTTCCATCCATCTCATGACACAACTCACCACTCAGTTCATTAGTTAGACTATGTGTTGTTGATAAACGATTCCAGGCATTAAAACATTGAAACATTCTAGAGATTGTTTGTTATCCAAGTGCTTGAATAATGAAGAGGCTCCCATTCTAGAAGGATTCCTGTCATGCTCCTTTGCTTAATAGCTTGTCACCAGTCCACGCATTTAAATGAAGGAACACTCTCATTCTAGAAGATCACCATTGTGTACACTTCCCTTGCTTGACACCACTCCACCAAAATGCTAAAAAGGAGTGGGTATACCACATCACACCACTATTCACGCTGAAGGAGAACCAGTGCGCGAGGGAGAAGAATAAGCGTTGTGTGTTGGAATTCAGATAGTTTTTTTTAATAATAATTGACTATTTTAGGAGCGGTCAACCACTGAAAGGGTCGACCTACTCATCCTTCTAAACATTATATATATCGACCTCCATGCAAGAGCTTGGCAGCTAGTCGCCAGTGTATAGACTCTGTAAATATTGTTCCTCATTTTAATATAGGTTACATTCTTGCTGTGTATGATCGTGTTCATATAAGCGCTTAGACGTAGCCTCTGATTGTTGAGAAGGGCCCTTCAACAACCAAAGGTTCTATTTGTACAAATTCAATAGTTTCCTTTCGTTTTTGTAGATAAGTAATTTTGTTTTTTTAGTTTTCCTGTAGATGATGTTCTGTTGTTGATAAGATATAATTTTCCTATGTTTTTATGTGATCTATGCATTCAGAATAGATATGGCCAGCCATTTTCATTTATGTTTAGTTTATCTCTGAGCCTTTCATTTGCATTATTCGTCCAAATTTCTTTCCAATCTATTTTTCAGCATCTCATATTTCTGATCTAGATTTGTGAAATTTTTGTTTTGGTTTATCTTTATGTTTGTATTTTGTTCTTGCTTATTATTTCATTGTATTTATGTTTTACATTTGTTGTTACAATTAGATACTAAACAAAGCTCTTTTAATTCATTTGATACGACATTTCATTAACAAACATTAACTCTCAGGTTTTATATGTGATAACCTTATGAGAGTATAATGTATAAATATATATATTTAGTATATGAGATAACCCATACGTTGGATTCAGTTTGACTTTAGTTTCTTAAAAAATCACATACATATTAAAATACATACCTATAATCTTATATTTAAAGAGGAAGATCTTTGATGTATTTGTTTATAATATAATATGATTATAAAGTAAGAATAACTTTATGTATTAATGAAGTTAATAATAATTTATATTATATGTTATAGAATTTATTTAAAGTAGTAAAGTGGAATTTAGCTTGTAATTTGGACATTTTTTTAGTTGATAAACTTTAATTACTTAGAGTGTTTTGCAATTGTAATTAAATATATAATATTTAATTCACAATGTAGTTTGTGATACAGTTTTTAGTTGGTAATTCAAGTTGTAAATTAATTTGTATTTTTTATATAATTTGTAGTGTGGGAATTGTTTTAAAATGCTTCATGAATGATAATTTCGAGTCTTCAAAGAAAGTAACAAATCCAGATTTTAGTTTCATTTCTTCAAGCTATTGTGTTTCGATGGGTAGAGTAGACTAGGAACTAGTTGCAATCCAAGTTTAATAAGTTTATTTGTATTAGATGCATTAGTTTCATCTTGAAAGTTCTCATAGCTTAGTTTAATATAAGTTTGTTGTTCAAATTCATAGATTAGTTTCTAATTAGATTGGATTTGTTAAACTAGTTTGCTTACATTAGTTTATGATTCCTCGCAAAGTACTTGTTTACACTTGATCCTTAGATTAGTGTTTCAATCTACTTTATACGATTGCATAGAGTTCGATAACTAGAGTATGATAGTTGGTTAGTTTACTCTTTTTGAAGATATAGATTAGTTTCGCTCATAGAATAGATAGATTAATTGCTCTTTTCACTTGTAGCATAATTTCCTGTTTTATAGTAATAAGTTTTAGATTTGATTTCATAATTAATTTCAGTATTTGGTTTAGTAGTTAATCACATGGTTAAGTAGATTATCATCCCTGCATAAGCATATAATTCATGCATTCATGAAATAGTTTAGTTTATTTGTTGCCTGTTTTGAATAGTTAAATTTAATTTCATTTCATTAGATTGTTTTCAGACCAAGGGACCGCTTTCCTAGATTAGTCGTTGCAATTTCATTTCATAGAATGGATTAGCATAACATTCGATTTGATTTGAATTTATAGTTACTTTTCAAGTCCTTAGTTAATTCCCTATTTTCATAGATAGATTAAATTCCTGCATTTAACTCATGATATTCATGCATGTAGATTAAAATCATATAGTTTCATGTTAGCGCATTTTCATCTTTAGTTATCTTAGGTTAGTTCAAGCCTTCAATCCTACACATATAGTGTTTGCATCTCACAAGCTCCCTCCCCGAGTTGACAATTAAGTGTTGAATTAGATAGTGCATATTTTCCCAACACGTGGTCAGCAAGCTATGTGAGCACGGGTCCACTTAAGGAGCGCTCGCCTCATATAAATAAATCTTAGGCATTGTGACAAAACATCAGGAAGGAAGAAACAAAGAGTGTGAGCAGAAAGTCAAGGAAGACACAGAAGACTGGTCGCATAAGCTAGGGACAGTCTTCCGCACTTGTAATATCTTTGTATTTTTGGGTGTAGTGGCTAGTGTGCTTGCACCCAGAGCTCTGCCTTAGGAAAATCCATTGATGTAAACATTTTTCTCTTTTATAAAATATTTGAGCTCTACTAGTTGGGAAACCCACACTTATCTCTTGGTTTCTTTTACTGCTGCTACATCTTTTCTACATTTTTGACTAAGTGTTGAATGCGCATAAGGATAATGTGATAGACTTAAATTGCTAAGAAGTTAAGAGTTATAAGATAAATAGATTCCACAGGTTAAGGCATAGTCTACCAGAGATTCATTGAGCTGGCCACGCACTCAACAAACTTTTGGGCAGTGCCACACACCACCTTCGGCAAGCCGAGAGCATGTGAGAAGTATGATTGTGACAGGTGGGCCATGCACACCCTTCTTCGGCATTGTAACATCATCGTTTATCTTATAACACTTACCCAATACCTCACTTAACCGAGTGTTCTTGACTCGCTAAGAGGTTGTGCAGCACCTTCTAGCAACCTCTCAAGGGCTTGGCCAACTTGATGTTTACTAATGGACTACATCTACTCACTATGCAGAAACATGTTTATCTTTACTTAGTCATTTTTACATAATTGCAAAAACACAAAAAAGTATGGAAGTCTGCAGGTTTCCCAATGCAAAGCCCGTCTTTTATATTTTCACAATTATAATAAATGGATATGCCACAAACCAGCCACTCTTCGGGTGTGCACCCAACCATGCTAAAACACACACTTTTACAAAACTAGAAAATGCACAAGTCAACCTCCACGGAGCGACTAACTTGGCTGCCGAAACAACTGTCACAAACCCTCACCATCTACTGCTACTGCAACGCATAAAACCTAGAAAACGTCCTCAGAATGAACTCAGCTACTAGCCCTAGTTCATCTTAGAACTCTGCCAAAAATGTCTTGTCTACAAAACCCCTGTGCAAATGCCTCAGAAACAGACATGCGCTTTAGCCAAGTGCACTGTCTACATGAAATTTCCTTTTCCTCGATGACCTCTCAAGTCAACTGTTGCTCCTTTGGATTTCTCCCAAGATAAATGTTGTTTCTGCATAGTGAGTAGGTGTAATCTGTTAGTTAAAATCAATTTGACGAAGCCATTGAGAGGTTTCTAGATGGTGCCACACACATTCTTAGCGATTCAAGAGCACTCAGCTAAGTGGGGCTGTGACAGGTGGTGTTGTAGTCCTTCGCGATGGCATGTGAGCTTCTGTAGCCTTTGTGGTGCTATGCAAATCACTTACCCAATACCCCTTATAACACACCAAGGTTTGTACTAGGACCAAGGACGGATGATAGGATACCAGGAATTCCAAAAAAAAACTTGATGCGAACTCAAGAGAACATAAACATACTCAAGTAACCATGATCCCAAAAGCCTACTAGCGCATAAAGAGCACACTCCTAAGAGAATCTACAGCCAAAATACAAGCAAACCAAGGGGAGGATATGTGAGCTCCTGAATGCAGTAGGTATGTTTTTCCTAGGAGAGGCTTGAAACTCCCATACACTACAAGCAGAGGTATGTAACCAATTATAGTGGCCCTCAGCTTCAATGCATATACCGATTGTGCTGTCCTACAACTACCTGGTCAGGACACCTATAGAATAACCTCTATAAGTACCTCATGTGATACCTAGTTAAGGAAACTAAGGTCACCCCAATATAACCAATGCTCAGGAAGACAGACGCGGGCGGGATGGACTGCATGGGCAGGGTAGCAAAGCCCGAAACTCAAAAGAGCCCCCAAGTACAAATACAATCCTAGAAATGTCTTTGGCGCTCATAGAAAGTGACCAAGGGATATCCCAATCATAATCATGTGTGTTTCCTCGTGCTTAACTCCGGTGTAAGAGGAGCCTCTTGAGAAACACTAATTATAGCAAGGATTTCTCTCTCACACCTAGACAGACACCTACTTGTTTTGTTTAGTGGTCTTAGAGAATTAACTCATAATGAACTATTCCAAGACCCCAAAACCTAATCTTGTTGATGCACCCTATAAAAGAAAAGAGTGTAATTAATTTTATTAAACATTGATTTTAATTGGATATGCAAAGGGAAATGGTCATGTAACTAATGAAGTTACGAATCAACATTGAAGTAAATATACACACCTAACAAGAAATACCAAGTGCAATTGTGTAGAATGAAAAACATGGTATGCCACAAAATGAGATGCATAAACATATATTCCTTCAATATCAATGCAATCCTTCCTATATGAAATCCTAAATACAACTCTCATCCAAGCAATCCAATGCAAGTACATCCTCAAGTCCATATGTGAGATGCAAGTAGGAATGCAACTATTATGTATTTTTCAATATAAAAGAATGAAAAATGCAATAAAAGTAATTAAAACTCTCAGTCTCCACAGCAAGTATAAACACAAGCCCAACAAGACACCAAGACAAAAAGAGTAATGCACTAATGGAAAAACAAAAAGGAGATAAATGACTAGAACTATTTTCAAAGAAAAATCAATGAAAAATGGTATTTGGTCATGAAAGAAGCAGTCAACAGACAACATTAGAACCCAAGAAGACCCAGCCACACTCACAACCCACCCAACAACTTCCCACAAACATCAAACTCAACCAAAAGGGAGGATGTACGCAGCTATATCAAGAACAACAACATATGTACACGAGTTTTGGCCAAAAACCTACATGTATACATGGATTTTGTCAAAAAACCTGCATGTATACATGACTTTTGGGCAAAAAACTGCGTATGTATGCGACTTTTAGCTGAAAACCTGTGTATACAGAGAAGAAAGTGGTAAAAAGCAAGCAAAGGTTCAAACCACTCAAGGGGAGTGTCAATGTATGAACATACTATAAAATGCGACACAAAAACAGGGAGAAACAAAGATCTAGTCAATAAGATCAAGTAAATTGTGCCCCCAACTCCAAAAAAAAACAAGGAACTTCCCCATGGGAGTCGCCAAATCTGTTACAGAGAGAAACTTCCTATGTCTTGTGGGTACCAAAACAGACAACTTGACACCAGAAATCAATCTTTCCCAATATGCAAGAGAAACCAAACATCTAACACTAAGGGATATCGAATCGTACCTTGCTCCAGACGGTTGAAGTAGATCCCCGTTGAGATTTTCCAATTCATCCTTGCTTTAGCAATTCGTTCTCAACAACAACAAACAAGACAAGCATGCTATATAATAATGTGTTAGAACTACTCTGGCATATATATTCAATAATGTATAAGCAATTAAACATGTCCATGGATACAATATTCATATTCAAATACAAATTAATTGGACAGGAAAAGATATTTCTATTAATCAAATTAGAGATTACAAAAGTGACAACCTCTGTCAGCACATCTACGAACCAGAGGAACCATGTCCTCCACCTAGACCTCCACCACCTCAATCCTCAATCTCTCGATAGCAATCTCACAATACAAAGGAAATCTTGGGAAGAACACAAAATGCTCAAAAGGGACAAAGGGATGCAGACTCAAGTATACACAAACTGAGGAAACAATCGACTATAGTTTCCTTTCTCTTCAATTCCTCCTCTTCAATGTATATAAGGGGTTCCTTATATAGAACTTCAAAAGGGTAACGGAGGGCCAAATCCGAGTGATCTCAAGGAATTTGGAAGGCCAAGAGTCAAGTTATTCAGACTCATATGAGGAAAATTCCAAAAATGTTTGGACTTATGCACACATCCCAATGTACGTGGGTTTGAGGTCAAAAGTCGCATGTACACACGAGTATGAGGTTCAAAGTCGCATACAACAATAAACAGGGGTTTTTTAGGGGTGATCTTGGAAAATAAAAATATAATACAAGTCCATGGGGTCTAAAGAGTCTGCAGAGGGACAGTGAAGGCCATAAATATGTGATCAACCATGTGTGGTAAAATCAGCTATAACACCATCACATACATGTGAAGCATGTCTTCAAGCACTTGATTTACTCTCTATGTCTGCCCATCAGTCTAAGGATGGTAGGAAATGCCGAAATTCAACTTTGTACCCAAATATGCAAACAATCCCTTCCAAAAATTGGAAGTGAACTTGACATCTCTGTCAGAGACTATTTCCTTAGGCAATCCATGCAATTTGAAAATCTCCTTCATGAATATCTTTGCTATGTCATCAGTATTATGCATAGACTTAACTGGTATAAAATGTGATTCCTTTGTCAACTTGTCCAACACAACCATGATGGAATCATGTTGTCTCCAATTCATTGGCAATCCTGTAATAAAAACCATGGAAATAACTTCCCATTTCCATTCTAGAACTGGCAAGGGATGCAACAAAATTGCTGGGTGTTGATGCTCAACCTTCACCTACTGACATTTCATGTACCTTGAAATATATTTATCCATGTCCTTTTTCAATCCTGGCCAAAAGTATTACTTTCTAGCTGTAGGAATTGTCTTCTGATATCCTGGGTGACTAGCCTTATGGCGCTTAATGGATCTCATCCATAACAGCCCTCCTCAAATATTCTACATTTGGAATAGAAATTTTGTTCTTATAAGTAAGGAGTCCGTCTTCTTCTATTTTATATCCTTTGTACTTATTTTCAAGGCTTTTATGCTGCAACTTCTCCTTGACCTGGGAATACAATTCATCTTCAGCAACATGATTAACAATCTGTTGCCTCAACTCCAATTGGAAAATACTAATGGATGCCACATGCATTTCCTGCACCTTCCTGCTAAGTGCATCATCTAACTTATTCTCTTTTCCCTTTATGTTCTTTATTTCAAAATCAAACTCACATAAAAACTCCAGCCATCTTGCTTTCCTAGCATTTAGAGTAGGCTAATCAAACAAGTACTTCAGATCACAATGGTCTATCCTTAGCTCAAATCTTATGCCCATCAAGTAATGCCTCCACATCTTGAGAGCATGTACTATGGTTGCAAGTTCTAGATCATGAGTGGCATATCTCTTCTCATGCCCCTTCAACTTTCTTGACTCATAACATATTACATGGCTGTCTTGCATAAGAACTCCTCCAAGTCCTTGACCGCATGCATCAGTACGCGCCACAAAATCTTTCTTTGGCTCTACAACTTTCAAGACTGGTGCACTTGTGAGAAGATTCTTCAACTACTGGAAGCTTTCTTCACACCTTGATGTCAATTCAAACTTTATCCCCTTCCTTTGCAAAGAAGTGATGGCATGTGCAACCTTGGAGAATCCTTCAAAGAATCTCCTATAGTATCCTGCAATTCCCATAAAAGATCTTACATCTGTCACATTTCTTGGAGTAGGCCAAATCATAATGGCTTCAATCTTGTCAAGGTCCACAGATATACCCTCTTCTGAGATAATGTGACCCAAATACTTAATTATATCTTTATAGAAGTCACACTTGCTCAACTTTGCATACAGCTTATGCTCCCTGAGAAATTTCAATGTCAATCTCAGATGTTCTTCATGCTCTTCCTCATTCTTAAAATAAATAAGGATGTCATCAAGGAAAATAAGAAAAAACCTGTCCAAATACCTACTGAAGAAACTATTCATAAGGAACATAAATGTAGCCGGTGCATTTGTTAGACCAAATGGTACCACTGCAAACTCATAACGTCCATACCATGTCTTGAAGGATACTTATGAATGTATTCATCTTTGATTCTCACCTGATGGTAACCAGACCTCAATTCAATCTTGGAAAATACCTTTGCTCCTCTCATTTGATCAAAGATGTCATCAATTCTAGGAAAAGGATATTTGTTCTTCACAGTGACTTTGTTCAGTTGTCCCCAAGGGGACACACTCAGCCTAGTATACTTCTTCTCCAATAATTCTTGCAGCTGTAGCTTCATCTCTAGAATTTTTGGTGTACTCATTTTGTAGGGTGCCTTGGAAACTGGTGCTGCTCCTGCCACAAGCTCAATTGTGAAATCAATGTCTCTCTTTGGAGGAAGCCTTGGAATCTCATCGAGAAAAACATCCATGAATTCCTGCAACACATGAAAGTCCTCCAACCTAGGAGTTTCATTCTATGTCGCCTCCATAATATTAGTTGCATACAACTAGAAACATTTCCTACAAAACTTCTTCAACTGCATTGCTGAAATCTGCCTCACATAAATCACCTTTGGAATGCCTCTTACAACTATTGGGTTCCCTTCTTCATCCATGCATTCAAATGTCTTATTACAGTAGTCGAACTTTACCCTGTGAGATTCTAACCAATCCATTCCAATGAGAACATCATAGGAACCAAGTGGTAGAACATTAAGATCTACACAAGTGACCAATCCATTCATCACCAATGGACATTTCTCTACCACTTCACTAACCTTTCTCTCAGTTCCAATGGCTGGCTAAACTAACCAAGATTTGCTATGCTTTACTTTTTTAAAAGAAAAAATATCCACTACTATAAAAGTAATGTAACTGTGAGTAGAACTATGGTTAATCAAAATAGAAATAGATTTCTCAACTATCATAGCTGCAACTTCAACCATAGTTGACTAGTGATTTGCCTAGCGGTCCTACAGTGCTGCATAAATCCTAGGGACGGCCCTTGCTACTTGACCCATTGTGTCTTCCTCTTGAATGTTGTAAGCTGGCCTTGCATTCTCATTCTCAAGCGGACACTTCTTGCACATGTGGGGTCCTCCACATTTCCAACATTGGAGTGGTTCTCTATTTTGTTGTGGATCTCTTGGCTTTTCTCCCACCACTCTAGCTGGCTGCTTCTCAACTTGGGATGGATGTTTATGTTTATTCCTGAAGTTAGAAGGTTTGAAACCTTTCTTCCTTTGGTCAGACTTCTTATTCTTCTTGTCCTTCCATGTCTTATGATGATCGGGTTTTCCTTTGCTTTGATCATAGTAATAATTAGCTTTCCTTATCGCTTCTTCCAGATTCCTAGGTTCATAAAACTCAATTCTATCTTTGTAGGACTGAGGCAATCCACTCAGGAAATGTTGGATTTTCACTTTTTCATATTTGATGTACCTGACATACCTCAATAGCTTCAAGAACTTGTTTGCATACTCTTCCATGGTATGTTGTCCCAATCTTAACTCATGGAATTCTTTGATCTTATCATCATAGTACCTGTCAGAGAGGTACTTCTGCTTGAAATACTTCTAGAACAATTTCCACACAATCTTCCTTTCATTAATATTTTTCACTTGCCTGAAGTGCTCCCACCATATGGATGTTCTTCCAATCAAATTGAAGATGGCTACTCTAGCCTTCATATTTTCAGAGTAGTCTTGGACTTGGAAATATTTTCTCATCCCAAGAATCCAAGCTTTAGCTTCTTGACCATTGTTTATCTCACCATTGAAGGTAGGAGGCCTTTCCTTCTTAAATTCATCACATGAACGGTTCTGGTAGCACCTATTTCTCTTATTCTCATGAGAAGAAGAACTTGAACCACCAGTGGATTCTTTAGAGTCATATGACCCACTAGGAGATCTCTTTCTTATTCTAGTAGTGCTCTTACTTCCTTCTAGTATTACTGTCCGGTCCTCGAAGTTCATCCACCTTTGAATGTCTCTCAAACTTTGTAGCATGGCTTCATTTAGTTGATTCTGATCCTCCAAAGTCTTAACCAATTTTTCATTATATACCCTGTAACTTTGCATCTCCACCCTTAGGCTTCTCATGGTGGCTACAAAATCTGGGGGAGTATCTTGAAACCTCCTCCCATTAGACTCTATTTCAGCATTTCCAACTTGGACATTTTTCCCCATGGCATATTCCTCGTATTAATTGGGGTTCTGTGCATCATCACACATGTCGGTTCTCATGGCTCATCCAAACAAACTTTACTGAACTGCACTATTTGGAATGCTTCCCTTTGAAGGTGACTATAATTCTGCAAGATGTGTTAATAAACAAAATTGTTAGCTGCATAATAAAATTAGAAGTAAAAACCATTTACCATTAGCTATGTTAACTGTTCAACTTGGCCCATTAAGGCCCAATGCTACAATCTGCAGCTTTGATACCACACTGCCATGTCCCCTCCCATCCACTAAAGAGAGAACGCAACCATAATTGCTTGCTCTGATTGTTGCAAGAGCATCTAGCTCGAATTTCAATATATTCAAGTTTGTGTATAAATTCTTTAACTTCCCAATAGTAGAGAAATTGGTCTTGTCAGTGATCCATTCGACGATCTACGAAGAGAAATCTTAGAGGAGATCGAACGGTGGAGAAATATCATGATAGAAATCGACCGTCACAATCTGTTCCACATCTGGGAACATATCAATGGCTGAGAATCAACTTGTAAGAATCAACAGTGTGGAAGGATTGAGTTGCAGAATCAGGGAAATATGGAAATTATGATCCCGCATCCCACATCCTGCATGTGGAATAGACCATTGCGGAAAGGAAAGTTGCAAAAATAGAGATCTGCGAAGCTGCACCCCGCATCCCACATCCTGCAAGTTGCAGAAAGGTGAGCTGCAGAAATAAATTCAACCTATTAATAGAAGTCTTGGGCCGATTGGATCATTCAGGTCATCACCAATCCGAAAATCTAAGCCCCATAATGTAATTTAAAATGCATTGAAAGAAAACATACACAGATGCATACACTTGCAATTATATAGTGGAAGCAATTCATCAATTCAATACATTAGGCATGTTCACCATATTCCATTAAGCAAATACAATTGTATAGATTAAGATAGACAATAATACTTATCTTGAAAGAAGTTTGTCCCACAACTAGCTATGTCACTACAGCATTCCACTGAACCATAGGCCAATGCGCTCATCAATCTCTTAGTAGCACTTCCACCCCTGAGTTGGGCATGATTCCCCCAAGGAATAAGGAACACTAGAAGGCTCACACATAGCCAAGGATATAAAAAAAATCAGCCAGGCCAACACAGTTGGGTTTATTAGGATGCAAACAACAAGCCAATATAATGTTGGGTTTATCAGACTAATCATCCAAGCCAACTAACATATGGGTTTATCAAGACACACATCCAATCCATTTCACTACTAGTTTTATCATACTACAGTCATTCAATCCAACATTCACATTAAAGACTAGCCAATCCAACTAACATATGGGTTTATCAGGTTGTAAAGGAGCTAGAAAGCTTGAACTGCTAAGCTAGTGAGCTCAACCACCGAGCTATGGAAACCTGCACTAGATTGGGCTTGGCTCCTAAAACATATACAAACCCAACAATAGGAAGTATGCCCTTCTCTACTACATAGTCCCTCAGGCTATGCCATCCATTACATTTTTTTTTAGGGTGTGCAAAGAAGAAAACTAGCCCCTCTAGATCTATTTATGAGGTTCCTTCCTACACTAGGTTTATCAAGCTAGTCCAAACCCAATTCCACTCCCAACCAGTTCATACCAAGGAAAAATATACACACACATCAAACCACAATGTCAACATAGCAAAACATGCTTCTACTCACTCTGTGACAGAGGATACCATTGCACAACAACAGTAAGGAAACCATAGATGACCACTCTTTCTCATAAAATCGAGTGATCTCCACTGCTCATTTGTTCAGCAAACAAAGGAGATCCCGAACAGCTGAGGATGGTAACAATAGGTGATCAACCCAGAACAAAACATGGTTCTCTAAGCAAGCCGAACACACAACACGCATGAATAGAATGGAATAGAGAATGATAAGAATCGACCACAACGTTTCAATGAGAGCTAGATGATTGACTACGCATGCACACTGAGGAAAAACTGAAAACGAGAAGGATGGATGATCAAAAACGTCTTGCCGCTCTCCAAAACGTGAATGCATGAGGGAATGGGCATATGTTTTGGGGTGTTTTATTTTGACACATGGCTTTTCCCCAATGGCTCAAGGTTAAACATCCCCCCACCCCGCCTCATCCTTAGGAAATCATGCCCCCATCTAATTATTTTTTGCATTGACATAGTTGGTTGTAGGTTTTTAATTAAATTGCATATTTATATGATGTCCAAAATTATAATGTATTGGCTAGCACAAAATACCATCAACATCGATTTTAATCTCTGAAACATAAAACACTAAATCAATGGTGGGGATTTTACCTTTAGCGCCACACCATTATTAATTACAATATTTACATCATATATATTTAATGCAAACAAGGTCGAAACCGGGGTGTTACAAGGGAGCTACCAAGTCAAAATACCCTATTTTTTACTGTTTTAGCCATTGCCATGAGGCACATATTCTGATAAGATGGAAGTGAATTTTAGAAGAAAAAAAAAGAGTTTTTTTGTTAATCATGGACTCATTAACAAAAAAACTCCCTCAGTTTTTCTACAGGTTTCATGGTTTCAAAGATTCGAATGGATCTTTACGGCCTATTATCCAGGTTTAAACATTCAATGATTTCATGTCTTAATCATCATCTTTGGGTGTGCATTACAGGAAATTGGAGAGGAATTTTTAGAAAAAAAAG
Organism: Pseudotsuga menziesii; assembly: GCA_001517045.1. Taxonomy (NCBI): domain Eukaryota; kingdom Viridiplantae; phylum Streptophyta; class Pinopsida; order Pinales; family Pinaceae; genus Pseudotsuga; species Pseudotsuga menziesii. The sequence goes on from LPNX010286984.1 coordinate 74,511, forward strand.
AGGTTTTAGTTAATAATGGACTCATTAACAAAAATATCCCTCACTTTTGAAATAGGTGTCATGGTTTCAAAGATTCAAATGGATATTTACGACCTATTTTTCAAGTTTAAACATTTAATGATTTCATGTTTTAGTCATCATCTTTGGGTGCACATTACAAGCAATTGGAGAGGAATGTTTTTAAAAAAGGAGGTTTTTGTGAACAAAACCTCTCTCAGAATTTAAATATATGTCATGGTTTTGTAGATACAGGTGGTTATTTTAGGCATCTTTTTCAAGAAATTTACCAAATTTCCCTCAGAATGTTATTTTCTTGTTTTGGGCATATTTGACCCTAAAGATTTGGATCTAAAAACTGTTTTGAAATATTTGTATGATTATAGAAAATGGAATGAATATAGTAGGGAGTAGTGGTTGTTAATCTTTAGAAGAGGGTTATGAAACTTTAAGCTTGTTTTTATACAACTCATGTACTGATTCTCTGTAAGCGTTTTGGAGACTTTTGTTGGGATGATATATATAATCCAGTTTCAATCAGTATTGTCTTGAATGCTTCTAATTTGTTTGGTTACTTCTACTTATGATTTCATTTTTAGATAAAGTTTTTATTTTGCAATGCTTTTAAGTGGATGAGCTTCACTACTTCTCATGTCCAGAATGTTTTTTGGTTTATGATGTCTTTCATATAATTTTGGTAGTTATATATATCTATCCATTATTATATCAGTAAGCCGGTTTATGCTTATTTATTTCATTCTCATACAGTCTCTAAATTTCTTTGCATATTCTTTCATATAATGTTGTTGATTGTGTATTTTGTATTTTATTACACTGAATTTTATTTTTTTCTCTATTGATTTATAAAACACAACCACCTTGTTGGAGGAGCAAGTTGGTAAAGCCGACTTGAATGATCAGTCGACTAATGAGAGATTATGTCAACCACATAAGGTCGTTTCAGTTGACCGAACCGACAGGTAGTTATTTGTAACTATTTGTAATTCATATATATTAAGCTATTGAGCCAGATGAGAACTCGGTTCAGTTCTCTATATTGTATGGATCCTTTCATTATAATATAATCTGTTTATTTTGCCTACTTGTTCTTGTCTCTTGTATCTATTATGTATGTCTGTTCTTAATGTGTATTATTAGTAACCCTATGTGATCTATGATATTACAACATTGGTTCCATTACCGGTAGTACATGTCTAAGATGTATACAAGCAGATGATATCATAACAAGAGATTAAGGACTGGTGGGAGTGTAAAATAGCAAACTACTTGCAAAATTATGTATGAATAAATCGATTAACGACTGCTCAAGCGAAAGAAAGGTTCTTTATCGAGACTCATGAGAATTTTGTAGAATCAGTGCCCCATCTTTTGAAGAAACTTCTGGATGAAAAAGCTGGAAGCAATTAAAGATCAACAGCTGCTAGAAAAACTGATTCAAGGGGGAAGAACAAACCTGATGGAGTGGTTTGAAAAGATCACAGATGAATTCTGCGAGGAACAAGCTATAGAAGAAAGAACTTCAGTGGAAACTATCCAGAATAAATTCTACACAGACCTCACTGAGAAATTCTTGTGTTCCTTACCGACCTTGTTGTTCAAGTTCTTGATAGAGAAAGGAGTGGGTCATATCGTTGAACCTTGTCCATTACTACGCGAACCGCCACAAAATACTAACTGGGTAGAGAAACAAAAGAAGTGGGAGAAATTCATTGCCGAAAGGGAGTGGGAATACTTCCTAAGAAAGTGAACAGAATTATATGGGCTTTCTAAAGCATCGAGTAGGAAATCAGGGGGTAGCTGGTCATATGTCGGGGTAAATTGGAGAGGATTCTAGTCAAATAAAGAGATACCATTCACCAGCAATGAAAAGTTGACCTAAAAAGGAAATCGAAAGGACAGTCTCACATAAAGGTACGAAGGACTTTCAGAAAATAGAGAGGGATAAAAGGCTACAAAGAAGGAAGAAAGAAGAGAAAGAGCTATAGCACTGCAAACAAGAATGAGTACTAGGGTGACAGACCAAGAGAGAAATCCACCAAAGTCAGTTCATGACTGACATGAAGAAGGCGTGGAAGAAGAAGTGTCCCCTATGGAAGAATATTTGTGGATATAGTAATGAGAAGCTCTCCAAATAGAAGTTCCCCAAGAGATAAGACCTCTATCTCCGATGAATCCGAGTACTAGGATACAAACCATTGTCGAAGAGGACCTGAGACAAAGAGCTGGTGACTTTGGTATTTGGAGCCGACTAGACGACGAGAGAAACGATGATAATCATATACTTATCCATCAACTAGAAGAAGGAAATTGGGTCATGCTTCAAGCGTTACCCTCCAAATGAAGTATCCACTTACTTTACCTGACACACGAAGGAGCACCCCCCTTGCCAAATACAGCTTTGGAAGATACAAAAAATTTGGAGTTGTAGACAAATAATTGCAGTTGGACATCGACAGGAGAAGTCAACCCCGACTGACTGCTTGTCGGAGAAGAAACGACAACTAAGACGAACGATGGAAATGAGATTTATGTCAACAATAGTTCTGCACATAAGAATAAACAAAATACCCCACTATCCCCACCACCACCCCCACCACCACCACCTCCTGAAGAAGACAGTGACAGTGACTCCGACATGGGTCACGAATCAGCGTACATCCCTCTATATGAGGGCGACGAAGATCTCAGATGACATTGGTTCATCTGCAAATTGAAATGGGAGGAAAACCAAGTTACAGATGAAGACAAATAGATGGCGCAGTTCACTGGAGGCTTAAGGAAAAGAGCATTAACATGGTTTATGACCTTTTTTGAAAGAACCCCCGGAGCAACTAAAGCAGAAGTCAAAGCGCAATTTTTATCATTTTTAAAACTCCAGATGAAAAACATCTGGTAGCTAAGAAATTGAAGACAACATCACAAAAGTCAAGAGAAACTGTTCGTGACTATGACAAACGCTAGAAACACCTTCTCAACCAATTGGATTATGTAATTGATGAGCAACTACTAATCCAGTGGTTTCTTGCAAGTTTGTCATAAAAAACTCATTGGCATATAAGTCTAGATACATTCAAAAGTTATGAGGATGCACTTACTAAATCTCTACAAGTAGAAATGGATGAAGATATTCCAGCATACCCCATAGATCATAGAATGTAATAACAACTCAAGATCATGTAGAAATGTTTACAAGAGCTAAACCTTAAAAGTCAGGACAGCTGGTGCACAAAATTCTCATTGATCATACATTTGAAAGATAACTGTCGACAGGATATTAGCCAACAAGATGTTCGATTTGTGTAAACAAAATGCTTTTGTGACATCTTCCAGGAGCATGGAAAGCACATTGTAAAATATTGCCCATTCAACATGAAGAATGGCAAAGCATCATGGTGTGCAATCTATGAAACTAAAAATCATAACACCACTAACTGCCACCTGAATCTAAATAATCGACAAAATTATCAGGCAGTATATCAGATGAACGCAGTTGCACAGAACAATGAGCAACGAAGCAATGCACAAAATGACCAAAATAATCAAAGGTACAAAGGTCGTCGGTACGAACGCTGGTTTGAAAATCGACATGGAGGCTATAGAAGTCGAGGTCGATTCTCTGGGAATCGAGACAACCAAGCATGTTGGCCCATCCAACGTTTCACATGTTACAAGGAAGGACACTGATATGCAGAATGTCCATACAAGGACGGGACTGACCTAAAATTATGTACTTTTGTGGAGTAGGGGATTACTCATTAGAGGATTTCCCTACTATGCTTGAAGAGATAAATAAAAAGAAAAATGTTAATGTTTTGTCATGTGTGAAAAAACACGATATTATCGATACAAAGAATTTACATATCGTAACCTGACAAGGGACAAAAATTGGGAATGATAACCCCCAAATAAGCAATATAAAAGAAAAAAAAAATTATCCTGACCTAGTTAAAGAAAAACAAATATATAAAGATGCAACAAATATATTTAGAGAATTTGCTCGACAAGAAAAAGAAGATGATAATCGACAAGACACAGTAGAAGAGCTAATACATTTGGTACAAAAAGATAAAACAATATCGCAATTCATCGACTTACTGTATAAAATAAAACACAACAAAAACACTGAAAAAAAAACAAAGAATATCTGCAGCTTAAACCAAAAAGATAAAAGTGATGCCGACCCACTTGTCGACCTAGAAATTCAAGGATACCATGTCTGACAAGTTGTACTCGATTTCGGATCACAGGTAAATATTATGACTCGAGACACATGGGAATAGTTAGGCAGACCTCGATTATACAAATCAGGCACATACCCGAAACTAGTTGACCAAGGCCTAATTGAACCTATTGGAATATAGAAAAATGTCGACACAGCAATAAAAGGAATATTGACCAAAGTCAACTTCAAAATTATTGACCCTAAGGAAGGATCCAGTTCCTTCCCAGCATTAGTAGGTCGACCTTGGGGGAGAAAAATGAAATCCTCAATATCCTTGGACAAAGAAAGAATAAAATTAAAGGGGAATGGACAAAAAGTAATAATACCTATCCATCCATCCCAAGGAGAACCTTGGACAGAACCAATTGATGAAGAAGTTGACATCCAACAACTATATCAGGTACAGAACAATGAAGATTACATAGAACCTAATATATATGGTGAAGTTTACTTAGGTAACCAAGACTCAGTAGGATACAACTCATATGTAGAACTATATGATTGGGAAGTTGAAAACTATGAAACAAAAGCAAGAGGATGTTGGACTATTAAAAAAATACAGAAGAAACCAGACAGGCAATGCTTTGTGGTGTCCATCATCCCAAAAATATTTGAGAAGAAAACTATGGAATATCCTACCTTGAAACCGACAAATATAAATAATAAAAAAATACCAAAATATAAAGAAAGAGAATCACCAATTATGCATGTAGAGCAAGTATCTAGGAACATTGGTGAACATGGTCGACTACAAAGCTTAGTAGAAACTTTTACAGGACAAGCTACTAGATGGTGGGATACCCATCAGTCAAGACTCCAGACATGGACAACAGCTTCGACTTATTTTGTAGAAAGATTTGGAGGAAAGAAGTTAACTAACCAGGCTCAAATACCTATATTTACCCAAGGACAAGATCTAAAAAACCATATAAAGACATGTGAAAAAGAATGGAGAAGACTTGGATATAAAGATGAACGTACATGGACACACTTATTTCCATCAACACTCGTTGACTTACCAAACAAATGGTACAAGATGGAAGAATCTTGAGGTGAAACATTCCTATGGCATGAACTTAAAGAGAATTTTATCAAAGACTTCAACTTTGAACCCCAAAATGAGAATTTGGTCGAAACTCCAAAACAGATCAAAGCATTTGTACAACCGACAGAAAACAAAACCATAAAAGACAACCGACCGACAATAAACTGTAACAATATACAAACTGGGACAATTCCACAGTCAACAAGACTACAGATGGAAAATCAAAATTTGGAAGGGAAAAGCTTTAGATGGAAATCAAACCATGCTGAAACAACAAAACCAATTCGCACAATGCTCAAAGTCGAGACAACCGACAAGGAATACATCGACAGAATGACTGCAGTAGACTTTCCTGCTACATTCTCACATTTTAAACAAGGGAGCTCAATGATAATGAAAAAGAACAAGTTGAGTTCCTTAACAAATGCAGAAACCTAGTGCAATTTATGATACCAGGTCCAACAGAGGTCGACACTGACAAGTCATTAGAAAATGCTTATCAGCTATTTGAGAGCATGGTGTCAGTGCTACAAGCACAAAGGCAGGATACAAAAGAAGAGAAGAAAGAAGAAACAGCTCGACTGCTGACACAGTAGCACACAGCTTTTGCAGAAGAATACAAAGTAATTCAAGATCACATGGAGGAGTCGATCATTACAGAAGAAGTACTAAGAGATTGTGCTGCATATTATGGGAAAGTCTATCAACAAGTTTGACAAACCCGACAAGAAATCCAAGCGCTCGAGAAGAGAAAAAGAACAGAGGAAGAACTCAGAAGCACAATTGAAAACCAAATAGTGCTCGAAACAGCCAAATTACAGAAGCACGAGCGGCAAGCACACCAGTGGGTACAACAAGCCATTCCAAGTTTAGAAAAATTAGACATCATCTACCTGCAGATGAAATGAAATTTTGAGACAACAGAGGAAAAGGACCACTTTATGGGTCCCGACATGGAGAAGATAGCAAAATTTTCCATTCAATAAAACATGTAGATATTATCAAGTCTGACTACATTAACCATCAACATCCAAAAAATACTACAAAGTTGGACGACATTCCAACATCAGCTAGCAGTGACAGCTGAAGCAATTGTCAAAGTCTGTGTGCAGAAAAGACCATCCATTAGACTTCACAGCCCATGAAGATCAAACACAGAAATAACTACTTAGGACGGGAAAAGACATTTTTGGTACATCCCTGTTTCTTCGAGATGAATAAACATTTTGTTTGTGGGGGAGATGTTGGAGGAGCAAGTCGGTAAATCCAACTTGAATGATCAACCGAATAATGAGAGATTAGGTCGGCCACATAAGGTCGTGTCGGTTGACTGAACGAACAGGTAGTTATTTGTAACTGTTTGTAATTCATATATATTAAGGTGTTGAGCCAGATGAGAAATCGGTTCAGTTCTCTGTATTGTATGGACCCTTTCATTATAATATAATCTATTATTTCACCTACTTGTTCTTGTCTCTTGTATCTATTATGTATGTGTGTTCTTAATGTGTATTATCGGTAACCCTATGTGATCTGTGAGATTACAACACACCTATAAACATTTTTTTATCTATTATGTCTGGGCTTTGCACCTTAACAGTCTAGGTGTATACTCCGGTGATAACATGGAGCACTAGCAAAAGCTGAGATAGATGATCTTAGAGGAGTGGAGGAAACTCCAACAATGACATTTATCTATTTCCTTTGACCTTTGCCAGTTGAATTTAATGATTGAGCCATGAAAATTGTGGAATGATTGAATAAAATAATTGTTGTTGGAGAAATGACAAATATAATTTGCAAATCCATCTTCGAAACACTTGGAATCCATTGAAATCTTGATTTTACCCTTCACCTGCACAATTAAAAGCTATTAGATCTCTTTCCCTCTGCTAAAAGTGGCAAAAATGAATGAAAAAAATAGTTTTTAGAGGCACACAAGTCTCTTTTTCTTCTCGCGCGTGTCCAACACACGGGACACATCTAGGGCACATGTTTGACATGTGGAATATGAACATAGATCCCCTAAGGGACGTGTCATGTTTCCTAGTGTCGAACTCTTGGGTCTAATTCATTGTCTATTGAAGGTTGTTAGGTTGTGCCCCCTGGGTTGAAGTAAAGTTGTTCTAGGCTATTTTTTAGTTGGAAGATGAGACTTTATGGTCCTGTAATGGATTGATTAGGAATTCAAGTTTTTGTGAACCTTTGTTGTTCCTCTTGGGCTATACTTTTTAGTTAGAAAAGTTAATTTCATGTAGTCCATTGTTGTTTGTGTGTGTCTCTATTTGAATTGGTGGCTCTTCGTAGTTTATGTGGCTTAGGATTATAAGGTAATTTCAACAAGGAGAATAAGGTATACACCTAGGAATTCTTCCATTGTTGCATTACAAAACATTGATTTAGTCACCATTTGGTTAGGTATCATTATTAAATTTTGCTGTTCCTAGACGACTCTTTGTTTATGTGTCACTCTGCCTAAATAAGCACAACAATATTGGGCTTCCTTTTCATATCAAGAGAAGGTAGCCATTTATGGTTTTTTCCTATTTATTACTTTGAAATATTTATCATAGAGGGCCATGGTTTGTCAAATTTTGTTTGTAAACTATTTTCACTGTGATTCTTGGGGGCATGATGAGCACTCCAAGAGATAATATAGTGTACACGATTTCTTACTCTAGTTGTAAGATTGGAACATAATCCTAAGTTTTTTTATTTACTTTTCGTAGCAATTCAAGTTAAGCATTTTTTTCTACTTGTTTATTACTTCTTCTATTTTTTTCTTACATTTCTACCTAGAGGTGCCCAATTTTGATGGCATGGTTTGTAAGGCCCCAATGGGCCTTAAGCATAATCAATAAGAAATCAAATACTTCATACAATTGACTTAAGATTAATGTTGATTGCATGGGCAGACCCGGGTTTACTATAAATAATCAACAACACCCCTAACACACTGGCCCTTTCGGCGACAGACCGCGAAGCGATCTGAAGTCTCACCCGAAGTGAATCTAATGGGTTGGCCAAGACTCAAGTGTCTTGGACCAGGTTCTGCACATGCTACTTTTCTTCTTTAATGCTTATGAGTCACAAGGTCAGCTATGGCTGTGCATCGTACATCCCCTTCTACTCGAAACCCTTTTCGCCGTGCGATTCTTACCCACGTTGCGCAACCTCCACTTACTCACAATATCTCCAACTGTATCGCATCTCCGTGCACCGCAGGACACTCAACCTCTCCTCAGCGCTAAGCCCTCAGCTCGCAGTTTCGCGCACCGCAGCTCCCCTGCCGGTGCGATATCTCCTCTCTGCGATATCCTACCACTACGACTTCGCACTCTTAGCGTTGACTATGTCACGGTGCGAAACTCTACTTCTCAGAAGTTATATTGCGAGTAAACGGTCACTAGAAACAGACGTAAAGGAGTCTTTAAACAGCTCACTAAGATACTTCCACTTATCTCTGTCTTCTTGCATTATCATGAGCTGAGCAATACATACATTCACTTACTACAACTGACATCATTATGCATAATAACCAGTAACAATAAGAAAATACAATCACATTCATACAACACATAACACGCAGATTTAACGTGGTTCACCCCCAGGATGGGAGTTACGTCCACCAAACTTTGCTTCTATTATATATCTTGAGGGAAGTTAGCACAGTCTGTTGCACTACATATGCAGTGCGAGATCTCTCCTAGATCTCAGGTCTATTTCTATCTCTATATTTCCCTTCTTTCAATAGATCCTTCCCTCTCTTTCCTCTCTGTGGATGGTTACATACAGACTCAAATGACTCACAGACAAGCTAGGTGTCTGGATCGTTACAACACAGTCTGTTTGACTGACTCCTGATTCTACTCAAAAATACTCTACTGAACAACTAACGACTCATCCTACAAGCCAACCACCGGCTAACTGACTGATTAGCTAACCCTTTACAATACAAAAATGCAAGCTTTTATAGGCGGCCCGAAGGTCTCGCCATTACAACACTGTAGGCCTGTCCCAACAGTAAACCCATACCCTAATTAGTGACAGTCGGTCCTCTCTGTCCTTGAGGTAGCCGCTTCCCGTCACACCACAGCTCTCTGCAGTCTTCCATGCTTCCCGGCACTGACCATGGGTACTATGCACTGCTTCTCGTCACACCACAGCTCTCTGCAGTCTTCCATGCTTCCCGGCACTGACCATGGGTACTATGCACCGCTTCTCTGCTTTTTGTCCTTCGCCTTCAATGCTTGAGCCTCGTTGCTCCTTCTTCTTTATGAGGGTCGCTGAGCCCTCCTGTCTTCCGCCGCTGCCTTTAATGCAGTGGTTGAGATTTCTTCTCTCGGCCGCTCAGGTACCGTTGCCTTCTTGAATTTTCTATCCAAAAGTCGTGGTTTCTGGCTCTGCTCTCCAGCTGGAAATGTGCTATGGCATCGTAGCTCTGCCTCGTCCTTTCTCCGCCAATACTTATATCGTTCCGCCAAAACTAGTATCTTTCCGCCAAAACTAGCAGCTTCTTCTATAGCTGCGGGACCCTGCTCCAACAATTAACTACATTGTCATGAGAAATTTGTAGATCTAAAATAATAAATGAGATAACATAATCAGAATTAAATGAAATAAGGAAAGACGTACCTGAATCGGTTGATGAGTGATGGAAAGAATGTGTCTCTTGATATCTATAAGTGATGAAGTAAAACCACATGTGGGGGATGAATATCCACCCAACCAATTTTTCAGTATCTCCCCTCAGTTAGATACGGAAATTCCCCTAGCCCCCAGCAAATAAACCCTAGCCAATGTATTTTATTTCCTTCCATATCCATAATCAGACCTAACTTCCTTCCAGCTAAGAATGAGTTCCTTATTTCTTCAACTCCTCCTCTTTAAAGGTTTTTCTTCTTTTCTTTGGTACATGATCTGTTTATTTTTTAATTAATTTGAATGACAATTCTCCAAAATTTATGTAATACACCTATTACTTACTTTCCCCATGTTTATTAGAATTAGTTAAATACTAATTTTGGTTTTTTTATTGAATATTTATTTATTTTAATATTTAATGTAATTTTCCTATATTTTTATCTATAACTAATTTAATAGTAATTTTGGGTTGTTACATACTCTCCTCCTTCAAGGAACTTCATCCCGAGGTTACATTTTACTTATATAATATACACATATTTTTGTAATATTGCATAGGTGAGAGTCACTCATGTGGCCAGTACGAGTAATTCTTTGTACTGATAATAATTTTATTAATTTATATTATTACATGTTCTTGATTATTCTTATTAATTTTTTTATCATTTAATATTATTAAGTTTATTTATTATATATATGTATAGTGTACTTCCTTCCTTATGTTAAATTTGAGCATATAGATCTGTAGACAAACACACAACTCACAAAGAAGATCTCACAATTTACTCAGCCATTGAAGAATGAAACAGTGCAAAAGGCTTGCAGCTATGAATGCTTTCATTAATCAAAAAAGTAATCCAGATAATAATTACAATAATGTAAAATGGATTTAATAGCCACAAGCAATTCGAATCCAAATGAGGAAGTTCGAATTGATGACTCTACTTGACTGTAGGTAACCAAGACATTGTCTAAATCACTATTGGAGGACCCAGTAGTTAACTGTCCTTGTCTAAATCATAACCGGAGTTCTAAAACACAAACAAGTGTTACATTTAGTATTAAATAATGGTTAACTGACTGTGGTAGGTGAGAAATGCGCCCCACATGTGTGCAATTAGTTAAACCATTATTTAACTGAATGTAGAGGGATAGAACTAAATGTAACTGACTCCTAACTTGGCTTGACTAGTCATTAACTGAAGTGAACTGACCTTGGTTGGTTTCGGCACT